>APFE031537493.1:80393-98075 GCA_000404065.3 Pinus taeda | reverse complement strand
ATCTATAGCTCGAACTGAAGTGCTCCAAGAGAATAAGATAATGTTTATAGTCCAAATATTATTAAGAGCTAATAATATTCAACTGTTCTATTTTTAGTTGGGCAGTCTAAAAATAGACTCCGCCCATATGTCTAAAAATAGAGGTCCATATATTTTTACCAACATGACCAATCATCCGCAAATAGCATCCCGCAACTCATAGACCATGATCCATATGTCTAAAAATAGACTTTGTGCCAAAAATAGCCTGCGGGCCCACTTAGTGAAGGCGACTTCTTTTCACTAAGCTCCATCATCTTATTGCATTTTCAACCTCTTTATTTTTGTCAAGCTTGAGGAGGATAACATATGCTTATTCTATAATTTTCCCTTCGGGCAAACCCGTCGCTATGTCTTAACAAGCCTAGCGACAGTGAGACTCGCTCTTGTCTGAATGGACAAGTTTGTCGCTATTGTTTTGACGAGTTTAACGACAAGGATAACTCGGTTCTTTTCAATTTTAGAGAGTCTGAAAAGAGATAGAAAGGAAAATCCAATATTCCTTTTTTGTAATATAATCCCTTAAGTCCAAAAAAGTATAAAACAATGTGAAAGGGATGACTTTTCAATAGTTTTAACAAGCCGAACAAGACAAACGCTCGATCCTTTTGTGTAATAATCCCTCAGGTCTAAAAATATTAAAATCTAGAGGAGGGATGGCACTTCCAATCACTTTAATGAGCTGGAGAGGCCAATTGCTTGGAAATCTTTTCATATTTTACAAATTTGATGAAAAGAGTTTAAAGGAGACTTGTTTTTTGAGGAACAAGTGATGTTCTCGAATAACAGCTAGTTCCAGGTAATGTTTGGAACTTTTCATTCATGACAGTGTAAAGAAGGTGGCTAATAGGATCACTCATCGCAACTGTTCCTCAAAAGGGGTAAACAATCAAACAGAGGCATATGATTGGCTAAAAAAAGAGTGGAGGTGATGGTAGGAACACGACCAAGGCTCAAAAGCTGATAATAATGCGATCCAATGGTTATTTACCAAAGGTGGGTTCATTTTTTAATGAGCTTAAAATCTGGTGGAACATATGCTCATTGCTAGGTTTATTTTTTAACGAGCTTGAACTTCATGTAAAACTTCTCGTGTCAGTCGTATAGTAAAGGATGTCTCGTCGATAGGTTTATTTTTTAGGGAGCTTGTAGCATTCGAAATTTTTCTCCGACTCCTTTTATTATGTAAGCTAGGAACAACCAATCCTACGAGTTTAAAGGGTTAAGAATCTACAAACTAAGAAAATAAAGGGTCGCTTTTCACTTTCATGCAAAAAGGTTTGCATGCCCCCAAGTATAGTGAAGTTGAGTTTCAAAGTTACCCTTCAATTTGCAGACAAAACATTTGTTCTGTCGGGAAAGGCATACCTTCTGACAGAGATATCTTATTCCAGTCTAATCCCATTTTCCTAAATGGACGGGTGTGTCAAACCAGTCATATATCCTTTGTGGAAACCTACCCTATACCTGAAGTTTTCTTGCCGAAGCAAATGAGGGTGCATGCCCCGTGGGTTTCAGTCACAACCACCGAATCACTCGCGCACATCAGGTGGATGAACTAGAGATTTATGAGACATTCCTTCCGCAAAAAGACCTATTAGGGATGGCATTTGACTATTAGATATGTGTGAACCAGGGAATGAAAGCTAGTCTACGAGCTCGACCACTCTGCCTTCATGCGGAAATCACATCACTTGAAAGAGTGAGGAAACAATAACTCCCATGTTATAAATGTAGTCGCATCCAAGGAGTAGATTGTAATCTAAAGGTCCTTGGACTACCATTACATTCAGATAAACAGTTTTCCTTCTCAAAGTTATAGGCAAATTTGGAAGGATCCCTAACGGTTGACTGGTTCCTTTGTCGAAGCCTGTTAGATTTTGCATCTCAGGCAAAAGGGATGGCAAACCAAGCACTTTCCAAGCAGTTGAGGAAAGGATACTCGCAGAAGCCCCTTCATCTATGATGGTACCAACCATGACCATTCTATAAGTTTTCACTATGATTTGGAATGGTACATTAGATGGTAGACGGGGTCTGCCTAGTAGATTCCAATCGAAGGAGACGACTAGGTTGCTTGGAGGTGGGACCGAATAAATGACTAGATACATCTCTGACGAACTTCCTTCCTATTGTAAAGGAATGGGCAGATTTCCCCTATGTTCATCGAAGTTTTTGTTTACAAAAAGAACTTGAACAGTGTCATTCTCATTCTATTTGGTGACTGTATCATCTGAAGGTAAATCCTCTGAAGACAAGATGGGGTCGACTGCCGTCTTGACCTGTTGACTTTGGTCCAATGTGGAATCAGAGGGTTTATCTTCAATGATAGGTGCTTCGACCGACAACAAAGGTGTGTCAGTCAGATTTTCAACTACTAATGGACTTAGCAAGAGTTTCTTGTATCCAGGAGGAAGTTGCTACGATGATACAGGATGGTTATCCAAGACTCTTTTAGCTTCGTCTAAGAAGGGACAACAGTGGAGGGCATGATCGCCTTCACATAGTTTGCAAGGAACTTTAGATTTTCCTTTCTATCCAGTGACTTCATTTCACTAGTTGACGGCGTACTCTCAACATGATCATCAGAGGTTGGTGACACCGGATTGTGCAAGCAGGGAGACCAGTCCCTTAAGTTCCGTGGGATGCAAGGACAATCTCGATGATAGTGGTCCCCTTTGCAGATGACACATGGAGATTTAGGTTTGGATGGTGCAGTGTGTGGATTTTCGCTAGATAATGTACGATTTCCCCTTTATGCTGTTGGATCCTTCTTCTTCATCTCCTTCCCTTTCTTCTTCTTCTTAATTACTTGGTTTTAAGTTTTACTAGCTTCACCAAGCGAAAAGGAATAAGGGGAGGGAGAAACAAATGAAGTAGAAGGTTGGGGGTAGCTCTAGTATCATCTAGATGCTGATTTGATTGCTCAAGAATCACGGTGCTTTGAACGACAGAGGTCAAGAAAAGCCATACTGGCAATCCAATTGTCAATCCTGGAAGGGACAATGTGGCCATATGAGGCACACCAACATCTCCCCAAGAGGAGAAAGGACTAGGATTTCCCCCAAGGGGAAATCCTTGATTGGTGGACTCCATTTTTTCAACCTAAGACCAACGAGGGAACAGTGACATTATTCCGATTAAAATAAATTTTAGACGCTTTGATACAACTTGCTTTTTCAATTTTAAGAACCGAGAAAAAGTTGAAGATGACTCTAGTTGCCTTCGATTTATGAGCCTGAAGTGACAAGTGCTCAGATGGACCATTTCCTTTAAGGAGTCTGAAAAGGAACGAAAGAGACGACTCTGGAAATCTAGACAGAGGGATTACCAAACCAATTTCAAAACTACAGAATACTTTTTATGGCACGAAAGTCAATCTTCCTGAATGTTGTGTTCAATGCATTGCGATTGATAAGGCAGTAGACATGGCTTCCTAAGGATAAAGGATATAGCCTATTGTGGTCTCCCAACATATACTTGACAGTACGTGGGAGCACAAGTCCGTACTGGCACTTGTCGTCTCAAAGAGGAGGAATCACCCAACCTACGATGAAAGCGACAGTTACCAAGCTTTACGACGCCGGAATATGTCTCTAGCCTAGACTTCTAGATGTTGTGTGTTAGGTTCCAAAGTGTTTTTATGTTCATTGAATTTATTTTACAGTTGATCTTTCTTAAGAAGTTTGCCTTTAAGGTTCACCGCGCGATGTAGATATACAAATCCTAAATATGCAATCTAAGATGATAAACAGTCATTTACTCTTCTTTTTGTAATGAAAATCCTAGCTACTAAGGAAAGAGAAGTGAAATCCTTTCAACATAGAGCAGAGAGCACACACTAGATGCACTGTCCTAAATCAAAATCAACAAGCAATCTAAATGCAAATGCACATGCATGTATTTGTTTTCCACTTTCTTAATGTGTGAATGACAAGAAGAATGCTAAATACAAATCTGAATTATCTCTTCTTTCAAAGCGACAGTACTAACGATTTTCTTTTCAAAAAAAAAGGAAGACAAGACAACACTTTGTGATTTTGAACATGAAAACTGCTTTCGACACTTGAAATACTATTAATTCAGATCAAATACAAGAGTAACAGTGTAATCGACTATCAAAAAGAGGAGGATTATTTTCTTTGACTGAAAAAAACACTTGCGACACTTTCAAATCAAAAGACGACAGTTCGATTAAGCTACTATTTTATAAAGGAGAACTGTAAATGGCGAAAAATACACAAAAACATTCACAATTCTTTGTACAATGGAGGCTGAATAATGCAAATGAAGGGGGTTTCAACAGTGGTCTATTGATCACAGACAACAAAACTCCTGAATAAAGTTGAAGGCAATGAAGAAAAAACCAAAATCTGGAGGCAGAAACAGTCTTACCTGACCATCGCACCTCTAACACAAGGAAACAGGGATGCATCCCACCTACTGCACACGGGAGGTGTGATGCATCTAGTCTGCTAAAAGGAGACAGTATGATGGTCCAGGAACGAGACTTTAACTTGGATTTTGGTCACAGTTTGTAGATTAGTTTAGGAATTTAGGCTGAGCTAATGATAGTCAGTAAATACAAAGTATAGGGGCTGATCTAATGAGGTTACTTGAGCTACCTCCAGGGCACTTAGGATGTTTGCAAGTTAGTTGTTCAGTTCATAAACAAACCTGGATATTGACTGAAGCAGCGTTGATCTACTTTGCACTTGCATAGCAAATGCATTTCGAATGCTAGCTAGCTTAACTTCAGGCTCCGTCTGTAGTTTATGAAGCAAACAAATAGAGACAAGCAATCAAACTATTTACTCCCCAGTGGAGTTGCCATTTTGTTATCTGGAAAACTAGTGTCTATTTAGAGCTGCTAGTCCCACTAAGATGGGTAGCTATCTTAGAAACAAACTAACTAAAGTCACTTGTGTTTTCCTTTACGAGAGATGATGAGAAAGAAGCAAAGAGTACCAACCTTAGTCTTTCGCTTGGCTCCTTGCTTGTTTCCTTTCCCCTTTGACAGAATCTCACCACTCCTTCCTTACTTGTCCTGCTTCAAAGAGAACCTATAGAGTCAAAGCATCATAATACCATCAAAGCATAGAGATCTATCATTGTAAACAATATAGGATCATATATATATATTGACTATACAAACACATATATCAACACAATATTCAGAGATACACAAGAATATGGAGGAAAACTCAAATAGCTTTATTGATAAAAGTAGTAGAAGAGAGGATTACAACCACTTGGTCTGAGCTGGTGCCATCCTCCCAGCATGAAAGCCCTCTTCACCTCATACAAAGCAAGATCACCCAACAATGTCTTCAAAGAGAAACCAACAACACTTCCTTGCAAATTACAAAATTCCAGCCCCTGGATCTATGGGATGAGGGATCCATATATAGATGTTTGTAGGGGGGTGAGTCAGCTTCTAGGATTTTGATTAGTGTCATCTCTCTGATAGTTCTTCGTTCCACTTGGAGATTTCATGATCTCTTACTCATCCTTGGGCGAATTCAGAGAGGCAAGTGTCAAATGAGTAGCTTCTAGAAGATTCTTAGGGTCTCCACCTAGAAAACAGCTTGTGCGATTTGTCTTCTCTCACTCATCGCACCCTACAAAAGGGCTTTCCAATATGCATCGCACTTTTTGCATGTGGTAGGTGAGATGCATCGCACCCTTAGCACTGGGTAGTCTGTATGGTCCTGCTTTGACCATTTCTGAGTAGTTTTTCATGGAGAACTTCTGGGAGATGATGTAATCAGCTGACCTTGCTCCTTTAGGGTATGAAACAACACTTTTAGAGACTTAGAAGCCCCTTGTTTATGGACATATATGATTGGGGTTGCAGTGCCCAAATATGTCTATAACACAAACCTCTCACCTGGATATTGACCACCTTGCATTAGCCGATAGAGACTTTCAAATTAAAGATACTGCTTCCCTTGCCTACCTACTAAAACTCCACTACTGGAGTAAAGACAAGTTTTTAAACCAGAATGATGACATTCACCTTTGGGAGTCAAATTTTCCCCAAGTGCTATTTCCCACAAGTACACCCATTCCCATAAATCATCCACTTCTACCAAGCTTGCTACATTCCCAGTCAAAGAGCCATAGTCACCCCTAACCAGCAAGTTTTATTCACCATTACTACAAAATCCATTAATCAAATGCTACAAACCCAACCAAGCCAAAATGAGACCCCACTTTCAATTGAAGGCTTGCTTGACCTTTACACCAAGCTATGTTGAAAATTGCAACAAGAAATGCTAAAAATAGCACTGCTATAAATAGAAGTTTCATCCAGTGTTGAACTTAGCTACAATGGATGAAAAGTGAAAGTGTTAATAATAGCTTTTCTAAAAATAGCATTTCGGGATCCCTTCCTATTTTAGTCAATCCCTGGACTAAACATAGGAAGTAAAATTCGAATTTGATATTAACAGTAGTTTGAAGATTAATTAATTAATTCATCTTGAGTTAATTAGTTAAGGAAAATCAAACTTGAAGTCTATGTGGGGACATGTAACAGTTTCTCCATTAATTGAGGAATTTATCCATCAGTTAAAGAGATAAGGATGAGTTCTAATTTGAGATGTAATTAGTTGGCTCAGTTAACTGAGTCAACTCCAGTTAGATTGATTTAGACAGTTTGTTTAAATTAAGTAAGTTCATTTAGTTAATGTATGCTTGCATATAACTGCTACTCTTCAATTAATTGAATATTCTCTCATTCATAACTCATGCATGTCAGTTCAGACAGAGACTTAGTTGAGATCAAATGGAGGGATAGTGTACTATCTGTTGCTATTATATTCCTTGGTGAATATTCCTTGCATGCAAAAGGATTTCTATCCAAGAGAATTGAGTTGTTACTTCTTCTTGTTCAATGAGTGTTATGGGGACAATTCACACATGTGGCTTCACTGGACCCCAAGAAAAATTACGCAAATAAATAGGTGCTTGGAGGACTTGAGGAGGATATATACTTGTCTATTGAGTCTATGAGATTCATTGTTTGATTACAGAGAGAGCAGGAAAGATTTTGAGCTGATTTTTTTTGTAACTTGGACAAGATTTCCACTTGTATGATAATATAGAGTTGGGGCTTTAGGCTATTGCTTTCCCCTGGATATATATTCTATCTTATGTATGATTGATTTCTTCTTATCAGTTATATGTGCTCTTATTGATGTTGCTCAATTCGATTAAGCTTCTGCATAATTGTTTGTAGAAGTAGATCAAGTATTTGCTTTAGTATATTGCATTATTAGGTGATCTAAAAGTGGGAATTTCTACATGGTATGAGAGCAAAGGTGATCAAGGAAGAATAGTATACAAGAAGGAGAAGTTCAAAGTTTGGGTTCTAAATATTGAAATTGAGTTCTCATCACATCTCTATTTCACCTATGGCGTTCAGTGGTTTAAGACTCGAATATGCCCTTGATGGTAGTTCGAATTATATAGCCTGGAAGGATCACATGGAGGCAGTATTAGAAGATAACGGTCTAAAGGACTTCATTGATCAAGAAGTCCCCAAGCTGACTAATGCTACTCAATTGGCAGAATGGAAAAAGTGTGTGGCTAGGGCAAGGAGAATCATTCTTGAGGGACTTCGAGATCACATAGTCTCAAGTCTCCATGGGAAGGAGACACCATTTTTAATGTGGAAATCATTGAAAGATCTATATCAGAATAGTAGTGATCAGAAGAAGTTGGCACTAAAAGACAAGCTTTGTAAAATCAAGTGTGAAAAGGGTGACACGATCTCTATGTATCTGAACAAGCTCACCACCTGTAGGGATGAGCTTGGAAGTGTAGGGATCACGACAGCAGATGATGACATGGTGAATATTGCACTCCTCAGTCTTCCTAAGAGTTGGCATAATACCAGGATTCAGTTAATGGAAGAGAAAAACTGCCAAATTGGGAAAGACTTTGGTCGGATTTGATGCAGGAGGAGATAAGAAGAAGCACCAGAGATGGATCCTCATCGAAGCAAGATGATGAGGAAAATCTAGCCTTAGCAAGTAACGCAAGAAAGGGGAAAGGGAAGACATCCCAATCCAAATCCTGTTCTTCCCATGGTGGGAAGAAGTTTGACAAATCGAATGTGAGATGCTTTCATTGTCTGAAGTGGGCCATTATGCTACTAATTTTCCATAGAAGAAATCCAAGAAGGGTTCCTCAAAGGGATCTGATGGTGATGCACTAGTCTCACAGTTTGAGTTGTACTTCTCTCTTATTGCATGCATGATTTCATCCATGGTGGGATGTGTTTGGTACCTGGACAGTGGAGACTCTTTCCACATGTCAGTTGACAAGAATCTTTTTAGTACCTTGGAGGAGAAGGATCTCTAAATGCGGATCGAGATGGGTGATGATGGAAAGTACTGTGTCTCAAGTGAAGGTACAGTTATGTTTCAGAGGGAGCATGGTACTCCCCTCACCTTGACTGATGTAAAGTATGTACCAAGTCTGAAGAAGAATCTTGTGTCCATTGCTTTGCTAGAAGATAAAGGCTATGATGTAGTCTTTAGCAAAGGAAAGGTATTCCTGAGGCATATCGGCATTGGACAGAGAAAGCGAATAGGGATTCGAGTCAAGAATCTCTACAAGCTAGAGGTAGATGACTATGGTTCTTTGAGTTCCAAAGTAGAGATGGTGAGAGATGGCCGAGTGGTTAATGCTCCGGTCTTGAACCGTTATAGATAAAAAAATTCCAAGGGTTCGAATCCTCTCTCTCCTTTTGTTTTTCAACAATTGATTTACCGATCCAATAAAAAAAGAGAGAGAATAGCTCGGAAAAGCTAAGATGTTGGCGAGCTATGGCATAGAAGACTGGGCCAATTGCACCATGGAGCCCTGAAGATCATTCGGCAGATTTCTACCGGATTACCCAAGGGAAAACTTGAGCAGACGAGTACATGTAAAGGTTGTACCTTAGGTAAGTATGTGAAATATTCCTTTCCAGATCGAGACAATAGAGCTGGAGCAATCCTAAAGCGAGTTCACTCAGATGTTTTTGGACCTTTCTCTATAGCCTCCACTGTTAAACAAAGGTACTATGTTATTTTTATTAATGATTTTTCTCGTAGATGTTGGATCTACTTTATGCAAAAGAAGGATCAGACGTTCTTGAGGTTTTGTGAGTTTAAAGCCTTGGCAGAGAAAGAATCAGGCAAGAAAATAAAAGCCTTTCATAGCGACAATGGTGAAGAGTATGTCTCTCAGCAGTTTAAGGACATATGTGCTTCAGAAGGAATTAAACCGGAATTGATGGCAGCCCATAACCCACAGCAAAATGGGGTGGCTGAAAGGAAGAACAGATCAATTGTGGGAGTAGCTCGAGTGATGTTGCATGACCAAAGACTACCACTGCATTTGTGGGCTAAGGCATGCAATACAATAGTATACTTGCAGACTAGAAGCCCGCACTGTATACTAGGGATGAAGACACCTATGGAGGCCTATTCTAGGAAGCGACCTGATGTAAGTCACTTTTGAATCTTTGGATCATCGGTTTACTGTCATGTGACAAAAGATGCAACGACGAAGCTAGACCCAACAGCTAAGTTGGAAATACTTGTGGGGTACATGGATACACCTCACAACTATTGGGTGTACCTGCCTTCCACTCAGAGGACTGTGGTACGCAGGGATCTGAAGTTCGACAAGTAGAAAGCCATGCAAGTGTCACTTGAGAGGGAGCTCAAGTTGCATGTAGATGAGGAACCTTCTGTTCCTAAGGAGGAGCCTCAAATTGATGCAGAGCAGCCGCATGCAAAGGATTCAGGAGTGGAGACATCCACTCATGCTGAGACTTCCAGAGATGGGCAAAAACACTCAAGGGAAGCTAACAGATTTATGTTGGATGTGCAGGAGAATGTGGGACAGCCATCTTCTCAGCACAGACAGAGGAGGTTGCCATAGCGATACACTGGTTACATGGCCCTAGTTGGGGAGTGTGTAGATTCCGAGCCTTCTTCATTCGAGGAGGTAGTGCAGCAACCATTGTGGGTCGATGCAATGATGGAGGAGTATGACTCCATCATGCGGAGCTGTGTTTAGGATATTGTCCCAAGACCTTAGGACAAGTCAGTGGTGAGTTCCAGATGGTTTTACAAGGTAAAATAGGCAGCTGATGGGAGTGTTGAGAAACACAAGGCAAGGTTTGTTGCCTAAGATTTCTCACAGGTCGAGGGGATCAACTATGATGATACTTTTGCTCCTGTAGTAAGGTACTCATCGATTAGATTGATATTGGCACTATCAGCTCAGATGGGGTGGAAGATCCACCAGATGGATATGAAGACAACATTCCTCAATGGGACGATTGAGGAGGAGGTGTACATTGAGTAGCCAGAAGGTTTCAAAACCTTCAACAATGAGTCGCATGTGTGTAGACTCAAGAGGGCTCTGTATGGGCTTAAGCAAGAACCCCGTGCTTGGTACACCAAGATTGGCAACTATTTCACCAGGTTGGGCTTCACCAAGAGTGAAGCAGATGCAAACCTTTACCACATCATGGTAGAAGATAAGCCATTGATCATTGTACTTTATGTCGATGATCTGATTTTGACAGGTGCTGATCAGCTAATACAGTCTTGTAAGGAGGACCTTGCAAAAGAGTTCGAGATGAAAGACATGGGTCTTATGCACTACTTTTTAGGCATGGAGGTGTGGTAGAGAGATGGAGAATTTTTTGTATCTCAAGGCAAGTATGCCAATGAGATCCTCAGGTGGTTCCATATGGAGAAGTGCAAACAAATGCAGACTCCTCTAACAGGGAACTAGAGGAAGGAGTATGCTACTTCAGGTGAGGTAGTCGCTGCAACTGTTTATTAGCAGCTGGTGGGTTCACTTATGTATCTTGTGAACACACGACCTGACTTATGCTTTGCGGTGAAATAGCTAAGTCAAGCTATGGTTCAGCCTACGAAGTTGTTTTGGAAGGCAACGAAGCATGTGCTAAGATACCTTAGAGGCACATCTCAGTTTGGATTGTGGTACATACAGATAGAGGGAGTGAAGCTTCAGGGCTTCACAGATGAGTATTGGGCAGGGAGTCCATCAGACAGGAAGAGCACTTCTGGAGGAATCTTCAACCTTGGTTCAGCTGCAGTTTCCTGGTATAGCAGGAAACAGAGATCAGTTGCACTTAGCTCAACAGAGGCTGAATACATGGCTTCTAGTCAAGCTGCATGTGAGGCCATTTGGATGCCAAAGATTCTAGTGGGATTGTTTGGTCAAAGGATGGATCCTACAGTGATCCACTATGATAATCAGAGTTGCATCAAACTCTCTAAGAATCTAGTTTTTCATGATAGGTCCAAGCACATAGATATTCGGTATCATCATCTTCGAGACTGTGTGGTCAAAATGATAATGTTGTTGCTGTAAGTTTCGACCGAGGAACAAGATGCAGATATTTTGACAAAGGCATTGTCAAAATGCAAGTTTGAGTTCCATAGAGACAGGATTGGGGTTACTGATAATCCCTTTTTTATTGATAGGTACGGTTGAAAATTGCAACAAGAAATGCTAAAAATAGAAAATGCTAAAAATAGCACTGCTATAAATAGTGGTTTCATCCAGTGTTGAAATTAGCTACAATGGATGAAAAGTGACACTGAAGCAATGGTTGGAAGGAATAAAGGCCCAGCAACTTCATAAGAGACACACTAGCCTTCTACATCAAACACTCAACTTATTGAGAAACAACTCAGCATTGAAGTCTCTTCATCCACCAGGCCTACGAATAAAGAGAACGATATCAAAGAGAGGTACAAGGAAATTAAGTTCAGGAATGAGACATTGAAGGTTGAGACTTATGCCCAGTACTTCAAGCAAACACCTGCAAATCAAAATAGGTTAATGTTAGCCTTTGACATTAAGACTGGGAAGATGCAAATTACATTCATGCAACCTACAGTACAGCAGCCAAGATCATCAGCACACTATAAGAAAAAAAAAATTTGAACTTTTGGCCAGGAATGTTCACCCCATTGACCAAATTGAGTTCCATAAGCAGGCAAGTGAGATTATCTATTCCACCATGAAAAACAAAGCTATGAATGTGCGCAAATTCCAAGGATCGCTAGATAATATCACTGCACAGTACAAACTAGAAAAGGCCTCCTCACAGGCCAAGCACAAAATAATCAAGTCATTGAAAGACTTGGTGATTGAGCTTGGACATGATCCCAATGATGTCAAGGCTGCTGAGAAATTGATAAAGAAAAATAATGAGGATATTTTTACTTTGAAGAAGCAACTGAAAATACCTCATTTAGAGCATCCGCAAACAAAAGAGGTCTTAGAAAGCCAAACATAGCAGGAGGAGATGATGGATCTAGTTCTACAACTTAATGACCAATTGAAAGAAATGGAGAAGGATTTGGACAACTTAATACAGCTGAAACAGGATAGCCTTGAGATTTCCATTTCCACTGTCATTCCAATAGTCACTACAGTAGTACCATCCACCTTGGTAGCTTCATTGGCTCCTACAACTCCACTGGCTACAGGACTTCCAACTGCAACAACATCCACATCAGCAACAGGTTCGACAACAGCAGCAACTCAGCCAAGTGATGAGGCAAGAAAATTGGTCAAAGCAATGGAAGACATGTCTGTTCAAACCATACAGATAAATAAGCTTAAAGAAAAGATAACAATTTTAGAGAACGAGAATAAGCTTGCATAGATTATCCACAAGGAGGAAGTTCAGAAGTCAACCAGGTTGACTGAAAGAATGAAGAGCTTAGATAAAGAACTAACATTGAAGGAGCCACTTGGCCAAGCTAAAGAACAATTATGGGCCAATATCATTGAATCTGTCAATGATATTTGGCCATCTATACAAGTCATCTTTGAGCAAAATGACTTAGTCATAGTGTAGGTTTTAAACCCATATAGAAATTACCTGCATACAAATTCTAAAACATAGAAAATAAACAATGCGAGAGCATAACACATAAAACACATATACACAAAGATTTTCCCCTGGATCCCAAAAATGAGACTACCAACTTGATTTTTCATTATTTTCCTTCCAATGTTACAATACATATTTATACATTCTGAAGGATCCAATACCATGGACCGAAAACCATCACATCCAAAACCATGGACTGAAAACCATCATGTCCAAAACCATGTGCGAAAGCCATGCACAAAGCCATAGGTAGGTCCGCCCAACCTAACATATGGTCAAAAAAATAATTCCCCAGGGCGTTGCCCCAGACCCCGTAGAGGGGGGATACTCGCCCCCCTCAAATTCCCTAGCTAGGGGGGTTGTCGTACCCCCTGTGACCCCCCCGCTACATAACGAAAGGGGGGCTCCCCCCCCCCCTTGACCTCCTGCAATGCCCATTGTTTCTCTACACCAAGAGAACTTCTCAAAGCTCACAAATTTTGTCAATGCAATTGCAGTATTCTCAAATTGTCCACATTTACTAGCACCACCCTTTTGCCTTCTATCATATCCCTCACAAAGTGATACTAAACATCAATTTTCTTTGTCTTTGAATGATAAGCAGGGTTCTTTGCCAAGAAAATTGCACTTTGGCTGTCACAGTCTATCCTTATAGCTCCCTGTACTAACCCCATACTTGAACAAAATCTCTGCAACAAAACTACTTCCTTGCTTGCATGAGTGGCTTCCATGTATTCTACCTCTGTAGTTGATAATGCCACTACAAATTCTTTCTTACTCATCCAGCTGACTGCACCTCCAAATAGGTTAAACACATACCCACTTGTAGATCTTCTCTGATCCAGATCTCCATCCCAGTCTGCATAAACAAAGCCACGAATATGCAAAACCCTGTCCAATCCTGGTCTTCCTTGGTAGCACAAACCATAATCACTAGTGCCACAAAAATACCTGAAAACCCACTTCACTACTGTCCAATGATCCTTACCAGTTTTGACATAAACCTGCTCAATACTCCCACTGCATGTGCAATGTCTGGTCTAGTACATACCATCACATACATCAGGCTACTGACTACACTTGCATATGGAACACGGGACATGTCATCTTCCTATTCTTGTGTCTTGGGACACTGTTCAGCAGATAACTTTACACCAACATGAATAGGAATATTTATCGGTTTACTATCCTGCATATTAAACCTCTGCAATATTGTCTTGACATACTTCCTCTGGTTTAACCAGAGCTTCCTCTTTGCCTGATCTCTTTTAATTTCCATGCCAAAATATAGTTTGTAGCACCAAGATCTTTCATGTCGAATTTGGAGGACAATTGGGTCTTCAAATCCTAGATAATTTCTTTGTCATTTCCAACCAGTAACATATCATCCACATACATTACCAAATAAATAACATGGTCACCAATTAATTTAAAATACACATAGTGATCTGCTTTGCTTCTGGTGAAGCCAAGTCCCTGTATAAATGTATCAAATTTCTGATACCACATCCTTGGTGACTGTTTTAACCCATATAAAGACTTTTTTAACTTGCATACTCGTTCTTTCTTACCCTTCACTACAAAGCCTTTAGGTTGCTTCATGTAGATCTCTTCTTCTAGATCCCTGTGAAGAAATCTTGTCTTCACATCCATCTTTTCTACCTCAAAAAAAAAAGCAGCAACAACAGATAAAAGTAATCTAATAGAAGCTACCTTGGCAATAGGAGAAAACATACCACCAAAATCAATTCCCAACACCTGGGAATAACCTTTTTCTACCAAACTAGCTTTGTATTTCTCCACCTTTCCTTCTGCATTTTTCTTCTTCTTGAACACATATTTTCTCCCAATGGGATTCCTTCCAGCCGACAACTCCACCAAATCCCAAGCCTCATCTTTTTGCAAAGATGCCATTTCATCAATCATGGCCTCTTTCCAGAGCCATCCTCTGAATCTACTGCTCCCTTCACAGTTCAGGGATCATCATCAGTAACAGATAAAGAAAATTTTGAATAGAAATCAGATGGACTATACCTTTCTAGCTTCCTTCTTTCTCAAACTGATCTTCTCACACCAACAGTTTGTGGCTCTTCATCTTTTGATTCCTCCTCTATTGTAGTGTCTGATTCTTCCTCCTTAAGCTCAAACTCTATCTTCTTAGGGTCCTTTGGTTGGACTTCATGTTTAATAACATCTTTCGCCTCTCTGAACACCACATCTCGGTTGTTACTGGGTTCCAAATCTTATAACCCATTAAACCATCCTTATACCCAATAAAGATGCACTTTTCAGATTTACTATCCAACTTGGTTCTTTTCTCCTTTGGAACATGTACATATGCATCACATCCAAATACCCTCATATGTGAGAGAAGGTTTCTTACCAGTCCATACCTCGTGTGGAGTCTTATCCTCCAATGTTGATGAAGGTGATCTATTCACTAGGTAACATACTGTCTCCACCGCCTCTGCCCAGAATTCTTGTCCTAAACCGACACCATTGGGCATGCTTCTTTCCCTTTCCATCAACATCTTGATCATTCTTTCTACAACTCCATTTTTCTCAAGTGCGTATGGAGTAGTCTTCTATCGTGCTATACCACACTTCTTACAGAATTCTTCAAATTCCCTGCTGCAAAACTCTCCATTGTTATCTGACCTCAACACCTTTATCTTCTTCTTTGTTTGGTTTTCCACTAGAGCCTTAAATTCTTTAAACCTGTTAAAGACTTCAAATTTATTCTTAAGGAAATATATCCATGTATTCCTTGAGAAGTTATCTATAAATGATACATAGTACATAGACTTATCTAGTGATGGAACCTTCACAGGTCCAAAAACATCACTGTACAAAAGTTATAATATCTATTTCGCCCTCTTACCACCAAAGGGGAAACTCACCCGATTTTGCTTCCCATATACACAATTTTCATAGAAATCAAAATCCCGAGAGCTATTACTCATACCTTCTACCATACCTTTACCATGAAGTATTTGCGAGCCCTTCTCTCCAATATGTCCAAGCCTTTGATGCCACAACATGGACTTCTCTCCAGAGACCACTAGATTTTCCAGCTCCACTTTCAGGAACCACATAACTATTGCACCCATCAACAACAGTGCTACCTTGTAGCTTGTACAGAGTTCCAATCCAAACTCCCCGCATCATTACCAGTGCTCCCTGAACCATCTTGCATGTATCCTTCTCGAACATTGTTTTACACCTGCATCATCTAGCTTACTTATGGAAATCAGATTTCTGGCCAATGCAGGAATGTGCTGAACACCCAAAAGTGTTCTAACCCTTCCACCTTGCAGCTTCAACTTTACTTTTCCACGACCAGTGATTCTAGCCTCATCCCCCAAGAACACATCACCACCATCATATTTCTCATACTCGCAGAACCACTCTCTATGGGGAGTGAAGTGAAAGGATGGACCTAAGTCAATCAACCATGCCTCATGATCTACAAGTGTACCTGAAGAAGCCAAGTACACATCCCCACCTTCATCTGAGGTGGTTTTTGCCTCTGCAGAAGGAGCATCATCAAATCCCTTTCATTTGTTAGGAGCTTTATATTTACAGTCCCTTTGTAGTGCCCTTCCTTTCTGCATTTCCAACAAACCACCTTTACAAGTTTTCCTAGATATTTAGATCTCCCTCTAGATTTAGATCTCCCACTTGATGAATTATGTTTGTTTCTATTATGGGAATGTCCTTGTACAGACAAGGCATCACCATTCTAGCTCTCCATATTTTTCCATCCCATCTCCTCCGTCAGCAAGGATGAGACTATTTCATCAAATTGCAAGGCAGTTGCATTACTGCTTATTGAAATAACTAGAATATCCTATGAATCATGTAGAGAACACAACAAACTAATGCACTTATCTTCATCTGAAATTTTAATATCAATAGATAATAACTAACTTACCATAGTATTAAATGCATTCATATGCTCTGTCACCGAGTCTCCATCTTTCATCCTCAGGTTATACAGCTTTTTCCGCAAGGACAGTTTATTCACTAGAGACTTAAATTGGTACAAACTCCCTAACTTGTCCCACAAAGCCTTCATCGTAGCTTCCCTTGATACATTCAGCAATACCGAATCTGAGACAGATAATCGTATTGTGCTCTTTGCCTTTCGATCCAACTTCTTCCATTCTTCACCAAACACTCTCGTTGGTTTAGTACCCCAATCTACCGTGATCCAATGATTTTTATCCACCAACAGATCCTCCTTCTTGAGTTTCCACAACTCAAAAATCTAACCATTAAATTTCTCGATCTCTATATTTCCACTACTCACCATCTTCTTTCACCACTAGAATCGATCTCACAGATCTCCCACTAAATAGGGTCTACCACAGGGGCGAGCGAAACCCCTCAGCAACAAAGATGTCCCCTTGAAGCCAAAACAACTCTGCTACAAAATTTAGGTTTTAACCCCATACATAAATTACCTGCATATGAATTCTAAAACACATAAAATAAACAATGCGAGAGAATAACACATAAAACACATATACACAGAGATTTTCCACTAGATCCCAAAATCAGGACTACCAGCTTGATTTTTCATTATTTTCCTTTCAATGTTACAATACATATTTATACATGCCGAAGCATCCAATACCATGGACCGAAAATCGTCACGTCCAAAACCATGTGCGAAAATCATGCACAAAACC
>APFE031537493.1:42518-70964 GCA_000404065.3 Pinus taeda | reverse complement strand
TCGATAGTAGTATGTTGCTTTGATTCCACAGGTGCTCTTTGAAGCTGGGCAGACGAAGAAGAAGTGGCAAATATCTATCAGGAAGGAGGGGAATCAAACAAGGAAACCAAGTGCAAGACTAAGGTTGGTCCCCTTTGTTCCACTCTTATCTATTTTCATAAAGAAAACCGAAAGTAGACTTTACTTGTTTGTTTCTAAGATAGCTACCAATCTTAGTGGGAATAGCAGCTCCGAGTGGACACTATTCCCGGTAACACCAAGGAATTTTTTTTGGACCCTATATTAGGTGGGGTGAACCTACCTATGGTTTTGTGCATGGCTTTTTCACATGGTTTTGGGCGCGATGGTTTTCGGTCCATGGTATTGGATGCTTCAACATGTATAAATATGTATTGTAACATTGAAAGGAACATAATGAAAAATCAATCTGGTAGTCCAGGTTTTGGGATCCAGAGGAAAATCTTTCTGTATATGTGTTTTATGTGTTATTCTCTCGCATTGTTTATCTTTTGTGTTTTAGTATTCATATGTAGGTAATTTCTGTATGGGGTTAAAACCTACAACAAAGCTATGCCAAATATTCTAGATTGAAATTCCTTCTTTCTCCATACCTCTGAATTTGATGATGTTTGCTCCTTTTGAAGTGTTGGCCGAAATTTTCTCCTGCATTCAGGTTCTTCATGACCAAAGTTATTACAAAATGAAAATTCAATTTCATCTGCAAGAGGAGAAAAGTTATTATAAGAACTTTTCTTGATTCCTATTACACTCCTTTGGTTTCGTGCTTCTCTAGTCATGATAGTTTTGTAAGCAACACATTGAGCAACATTATGCCCAAAGTTATGGCATGAAAGGAATTGTCCATTAAAGATGTTTCTATGATCATAAAATCTTTTGGTATTGTTTACCTTTTGGTTGATTTAGCATGATTTATCTTATGAGTACTTTTAGGCTTTTGCTAGTGATTGACATATTGTTCGCTGGTCTTTGTTGCATCAAGATAGCTTCCCATGGAGGCTGACGACTTTTGTGATTGGGATGATTCTTTAGTATATTCAAGACTGGTATTTATAAGAGGAGAATGATGAAGCTTGATGATTTCATTTAAAGTTTTGAATCCTTTAGCAAATCTAATATAAAGAGATTTTGTCTTATCAAGTTCTTTTCTTAGACCCACAACTTCACATTCTAGTTTTTCATTGTGCTTTTCTCTTTCAGCGAGTAACGTGTCAATGTCTCTATGATCATATTCTTTTCTTCCAAACAGATTTTGATTTTAGTGATTTATTCAAGAAAGTATTCCCCTTCTAAGGCATCCAAAAAATCATCATTGTCATAAGCCATGAGTAGTTTACAATCTTGTTCATTTTCATCTTCATCAATATTAGATAATCCATCACTATCTTCATGAGTATAGTAACTTTTTCTATTAACAACCTGTTTTCTATTGCCTTTTGCAGATTCCTTTCCTTTTTCATGATTATCTTTATGAGGACATTTTGTAGCATAATGGCCAACTCTACCACAATAAAAGCATTTGAATGGTAGCTTACCTCTGAATCTTTTTGAACCCCATCGAAGCTTCTTGAAAAAGTTTACCTCATCTTCTTCTTCTGAAGTATATCCTGATTCATTGTGCTCTTCCTTTTATTTTCCCTTTACTAAAGCTTTGAAAGTGGCTTCTCTCATATCTGATGGACTTCCTTTCCTAATTTCAAAGGCTATTAGAATTCCATGAAGTTGAACAATAGTAATAGATTGAAGATCCTACTTTTCTTCTATGGCAGTTACTTTTGACTCAAATTTAGAAGACAAAGATCTCAAAATTTTCTCTACTAAAGTAGCCTCATTTATGTCTTCACCCAAATGCTTCATACAATTAACAATCTCATCTACACGTAAAAAGTAAATAGCAATACTTTCATCATTATGAATCTTGAGAGTTTCATACTAGATTCTGAGAGTTTGGAGCTTAGCACATTTTAACTGGGAGTCTCCTTCGTAGCTTTGAATGATTTTGTCCCATATCTCTTTGGCTATCTTGAGTTGCATGACTTTGACGAATTCTAATTCTGGTAGACTTCCCAATAAAGTATTTAATACTTTGGCCTTGGTTTCATATAACTTCTTACCTTTTGTATCTGTCGGTATTGCTGCTGGAAATTGGTATCCCCCTTCCACAATTTCCCATTGAAGATTTGTGGTATGATAGATCCCATGCCTTCATGATTGTTCATCTTGAAATATCTCCCTTCAAGCAATCAAGCTTCTTTTGAAGGATCTGCTATAATACCAATCATTGGAAATAATACTGAGAGGGGAGGTGAATCAGTGTTTACGATTCAACAATATTTCATTTCCCAATCAGCTTTAATATGCTACTCCAATGAAGTGAACTTGTGTGTGCACACAACTGTGATTAAAGAAACCAATGTATACACAGAGAACTTATTATTTAGTTAATTCATCATGTGTTGATCTTTAATCAATGCATTAATATTTTATTATACAATAACTATGTGCATTTATAACATAATAAACCATCATACATAAGCAACACACATGAAAACCAAGATTTAAGGTGGAAACCCAATGCGGGAGAATAACCACCCATTTTTGTCATATTTGTCTTCCTTTTAATAAAGAAACTCTTTTTACAATCTTGTACTAGTGTAGACTCACACTAGTATGCAGGCACCCACCTGTAGAAGGCTACAACCTTCTCTCGTTATCCAGCTTCTACTGGAAGGGAGATACAACCCCATAGCTGTTGTACTACCCTATATGATTACTGGTATGTAGGCTATAGCCTATAGAAGGCTACAAACTTCTCTCTTCCTCCAGGGACCACGTTTCATAAATTTTCAGACTAGATACTCCTGGTACACAATAACACAATATGAAGGCCCGTTTCATCAAATTTTCATATTGGACCCATAAAAAACTTAGAATCTCAAACTCTATAATAATAACTCCAACAACCAACAATCGATCAATCTGAACAGTCATATCATTGTCACCACAACATTGTGTTGAACCCAGAAACCTACATCATCATTTAGAACCAGTTGCAACCTCAAAAATCATACACAAGATTGTGTATGCTACTTTAATGAACCCAACCTCCATGTATATGCAACTTCCTTTAACCAAACCTGCATATACCTCCAAAACTACCGAGTCATAAAAACTTCTGAATCAAATCTATACCAACCAGTAATATTCTGAACATCTACTATCAAATTACAGAGATCTAGATAGTTAGCAGTAAAGATCACCCCTCTCACTTAATGAATCAATCAATCAAACTCAATCTCCTTCTACATTCAGTTCTACTTTCGGGTCTAAGAGGACATCATTGATAGACAGTAGTAAATCAACAACACTTACTAGATAGTTCTTTCATTTCTAAATAACAAACTTTTCTTTTGTATACACTACTTGGAAGCTTCTAACCACCATGTATGCACACCTTCACTAGGGCGAACCAGTGTATATATCTACAAATACTAACTTACAACTTCATTGCTATTCCATATTTGACATACCCAGACATGACATTTAAGGAATAAAACGTGTGTAAGAAATGAGATACAGCCCAACCAATATCAGATCATTCAATGATAAGTCATTTCAAGTCTCGTGATCCTAATCCAACATTGAATTAAAGGTGCACACAATATTTCAGATTATATCATACTCATAGCCCCTACAACATAAAATTTTCTTTAGATAGAAGTATTCCTAAGAAACCCTTTCACTTGCACACTTGGCCCTTTGATCTTCTCCTCCTTATATAGTTTTTGGCCTTTTGCAATACCTCATACCAAAACAAAATTTAGAACCTGTGGCATTCTTGGACAAGATCAAATAGTCATTACTCCACTCAATATTGTGGGCTAATACCATGGTATTGACCCTTGGTATTATTTAATGTTGAATTTCCTTGATTTTCCAGCCCATACGTGTTTTTCCTCTTGTGAAAGTGCATGCATATGTATACGCTCCTTTTGTTTTGTGAACCTACATATATACACTGCTTTTACAAGGTGAACCTGTGTATACAACTTAAATTATCTTAAAACATCCTTTTCCTTCAACTTCTTGATTCTGATTAGTAGACCTTTGTTCCAACTTCCTATTCTTATGTACCAATGCTATGTTACCTTTGAATTGACCTGTTACAATGTGAGTTGTCCTTCATTAAATCTGAACAGGCCTGTGAGTGAGTTTCCATCAAGGACAACACCTATATCATAATGCCAACACAAACTTCCAACGTCCTAGGACATCATGAGCTTGGTCATACACAAGAACAAGGTTGCCTTCATGGAAGGTGTGAGGGTGGAATTTGCATTCATACTAAGCTTTGGTGTGCTTTTTGGCCACTTCAATAGTTTGCAATGCAACACAATGATCTTTAGTGGTGCACTCAAGCATGATTAGTAATTTTTCTAAAGGTTTGGGTTTTGGAAGGAGTTTGATGACAAGTTGAAGGGAAGGGATTTCACACTTGATTGGTAAAATTTCCTCCTCTCCAAAAAAAGGTGGAAAGGAGTGAACACAGTGGCAGTCTTGACAGAAGTTGTATAGGCCCACAAAGTAGGGAAGAGCATTAAATTCCAATTGGCCTTGTGTTTATTCACCATTCACTGAAGCATAGTCTTAAGGATCTTGTTGACAACTTCAACTTGGTCATTTCCTTGGAGTAAGAAGACAATGAATATTGATGTTCAAAGCCCAAAAGAGAGGATGGCTCATGCCATATCTCATCTACAAAGTGTCGGCAATGGTTAGAGACTAATTATATTAGAACCCAAAATCGAGTGATAAAATGGTTAAAAAATAAGAGGGTTGCAGTAATCGCGGTGTTATTGAACATTGGCATGGATTCAAGCCATTTGGTAAAATAGTTGACGGCCATGTTAATATACTTATGGTTTAGTAGATGGGAGTTGAAACTCCATGAAGCCAATAGCCCATTTATAGAAAGGATCAGATGAAACAACTAGATGGAGGGGCATAGGTGGAGCTCGTGCCTTAGGGGTTTATAACTGGCAATTGGTACAATGTTTGAATATCTCAATACAATCACTAAAGAGAGAAGGCCAAAAGTACCCAACATGCATGATTTTCTAGGTAGTGGCCATTCCAAAGAGGTGACCACCACAAACACCACTATGGCAAGCATTGAACACTTTCTCAACTTTAGCATGGGTGAGACAACGACGAAGGATAGTATCGACACCATGATGATAAAGGTCATCACCAATGACAAGGTAGCAAGGGGCTTGATGTCGAATACCTCATCGATCATCACGCGTGAGGTGGGGTGGGGGGGAATTTCTGGGTTCACAAATAGGTAAGGAGGTTCACCATACCAAGGGTCATATGAGGTAATGGTGAACAAGTGTTCATATGGAAGACTGTCATTTACGATGGATCAAGCACACTGGTGGAAAATTGGGAAATGAGTTTGCAAAGGGATAAACCTTTCTTACACTTGGGCGTGACAAATTCAAGATCAAATTCTTGAAGGATAGAAATCCAACGGGAGTTCTTCCCATTAATGATCCATCAACTCAATAGGAAAGCCATGGGGTTGGAATTGGTCACAACTTTGGTGGTACGGATAGAGATATAATGATGAAGCTTTTTAACAGATAACACAACATCCAGTGCTAGCTTTTCTTCATGGGAATAGGACACATGGGGGATCATTAAGGTTCTTATTGACATAGTATATGACATGCTCAGTAATTGAATAAACTTCTTATATGAGGACCAAAAAAATTGAATGGGTGGATGTAGAGATGTACAAGATGAAATACCTTTCAAAGTTTGGTGGACTAATCAAGGGAGAAAATGTGACAGGACATTTGAGGGCATCAAAACATTGTTGAGCTTGGTCATCTGGAACAAAGGGAATGGTACATCAAAGAAGTCTAAGGAACCCATGAGCCATGGTGGCATAGTCAAGAACCAACGAAGAAAACTAGATTTTCCTTAGATGCTTTGTAACTGGAAAAGGGAACGAGGAGGAGGAAGTTCAAGGATGGATTGAATTTTGAGTGGGTCAAGAGTGATACTGTCTTTGGTCACAATTAAGCCAAAAAGTTGGATGGGAAGAACAAAAAATAAATAGTTAAGGGGATTGAAGTCGATCGACATAATGGATAAGTATCTAGTTATATCTAGAGAATCTGTCCATAAAGGATAGAACCTCATGATCCACACAATCATCAGTGACTTGGTCAATGAAGGGTGTGGGAAAGTTGTCGTTGGGACAAGATTTGTTCAAATTGCGAAAGTTAGTGTAGACATGGATGGTGCCTTGTTTCTTAAGACGGGAACAAGATTGGACACCCATGTGGTATATTCAATACGATAGATGAAGCCATCCTACTTGAGATTATCCATAAGCTTTTATAGCTTCTCATTTGGAAGGGTGGATAGGCATTTGTTTTTGGTAGATAGGTATGGCATTGGTCCAAGTGTCGATGTGATGTTCCAAAATGGTGGGATCAAGTTTGGGAATTTCAAAATAATACCAGGTGAAAACATTACAGAATCCCTTGAATAACTTGGTGTAAGCATTAATTTCTATAGGGGTACACTATTCCCCCAAGGTAATGTTTTCTTTAATTCCCAATTTATTCAAAGTGTTAATTTTAATGGTGGGGGAAATATTAGCCATATTTCCTTCTTCAAAAGCAACTGGTGCAAGAATGGGATTTTTAAACCAATTGAATTCACCATGAATGAATTCTTTGGACTCCACAACATATTCGTCATGGGTTTGTTACGGAAGGAAGTATACACGATGGTCCATATCATCCCAAGGATAATTAGCATTGGTCATAGCTTCCATGTGGTCTTCATCAGAATGGAAGATTCACATATTGGAGGAAAAAGGACCACATGATGTAGAAGAGATACCTGAAGCATATTCATGAGAGACAAGGTGCACATACACATCATCAAGGTTGGGAGACATATGACTAGTAGATGGAGTATCTACTAATGTTGAGACTGGCTTGTTCGTCGAAGAAGGTTCAACAAAATCACAATAAGAGACATCAGGGGAGTTCCAATCCATTGATCTCATGGATGATGACAGGTAGAGAATAGGAGTGGTAATATCCATCATCTCGACATAAAGGGGAGGGATCACAATGGGTTTTTGAGAGACCTCTTGTTCCGATATAGTAGTGGAACAAGAATCCATAGGTAGAGGAGAGGTGGACTCACTACAAGAAGCCTCTAATTCGTGAATCAATTGAAGTGTATCAGGAAAATATTTGAGATGGGGAAAACAATGAGAATAATGGCCATAATTATCACACAAATCATGTGGGTGTTTTGTGTGTAACGATCTATTCTTCTTGGCTAACTCAGGTAAGGTGACAAGGACATTAGGAATGTTAGAATAAAGGAAGGCATCAATGATCAAATCTTTAACACGAGGGAGTTCAGGAGAATTATTGGTGGCATGATCAGAAACGTCACACAAATAACAAGGAGGAATGTGCTTTGGTAGCTTAGGAGGAGCTTGATTTGTTAGGGGGGTTTTTCTTTGGTTCCATTTTCTAAGCTTTTCCCTCCTTGCCATATGCTTTCACAATAGGAGTAGGCTCCTATTGAGGTTTTTGTGGAACTAAAGCAAAGGCAAGGGTAGGAACAACAGGTTGGACCGATGTCAAATAAGTGTAAGATTTAAGTTGGTTGGATGGAGGGTTTCCAGGAGGATAAATTTATCAGACTGGGATCCCCAAGGTAATGTTGGGTAGACATAATATAGCCATAACAGGTGTAGAATAAACTCTAGGATGTGGAAATAGGAATGGTATCTGACTAGAAGGATAGTGGCATGAAGGAACTGCTCCAAGATGGTTAAGACTTGGGGGAATAGTTCTAGACAGAAATGGGTTAGGAGAGACACCAACATAAGGAAAGAGTCCTTGAGGAGTATTACCGAGAGGATGGGTTGAGTTAGGAACAATAGGTTGTGGAGGTGAAGTCTACTGTGAAGACATACCAGACAATTTGTGTGCTACCCGCAATGCTTAGAACATGCAAACACTGGATGAGCTACACTCAAAAGGGATAAGCGGTGGACCATAGTAAGAACCAAGAAAAGTGGATTCTTTGTGGATTCCTGGAGAGACATTAGTGAAGGACGAGAGATTCATATTGTCACCCACGAAGGAAACATGGCCTGAGGTGAAGTATGGGCTTTGGGGTCATGGTACGTCAACTAATCAACAGTGAAAATATTTTTATTGTGGGTGAAGAACATCTTACGGTGAACTACAGATATAACAACTGACATGGCATAAGTATAACTATGACCCAAAAGGATTTTATAGTTTAAGAGAGCATCGATGGCTTCAATGTCAATAGAGATAGTCTTACTGGAAATTGTGACTGAGCAGTTGTCATATAAGCCAAGAGGTTGTGAAGGATGACCATCTCATGCACGAAGAGTGATGGAGACTGGTATTTTAAATGCAACAAATGAAGGTATGGGAGGATTTTCCAACTTGTCAACATGAAATACAATTATCTAATCATATTGAGGATCCACAACACCCAAAGTGGATATTAGAAATTTCCATTAGGATGGGCACATCTGGAGGACTTCCAGCATTCACATGGTAGTAGGAGACCATGTCAAGTCATCTAATATCTTCTATGTATGAGTGACTTTGGCAGAAGCAACATTTCGACGTAATGAACCTTTGGGAATCTTGGGAATAAACTCAAACTTAGGCTGAGGGATATGTAAGGTAGCATTAGATGACAATAGAGGGATATGTAAGGTAGCATTAGATGACAATAGAGGCTCAGTGGAAACTTTGGGTTGAGACTCAATCTCCAACTTAATAGATTGCTTATCATGTTGGTGTGATCAAGTCTTAAGGTTGACTTACTCGGAATTAACCTCATCAGAATTCATCATAAGAATCTAATAATCATGGTGACCGAATGGTGGAGCTCAGTGAGTTTCCTGACCTTGTGTAGGTTGTGTATCTATGTATCCTTAGTGAGGGAAAGGATTGGTAAGCACTACTAGTTGAGATGAAGCAAGAGGGGGAGGAGGGGTTGTGGGTTGTGATCCTCGAGAAGTTTCTTGAGCTTCCCATATTTGACACATCTAAGGTAAAAGAGTACACTCATGGGTATAATGACCATAAATTCCACAACAAGCACAAGGTTTGTTCATATGAAGACCCTTGTTTCTCTTGGGCTGACTACCTTGTTGCTGGGTTGTGGGATTTGGTTGAGAACCCTAAGGGGCATTAGGTGGAGGACCCTGGTTTCCTTGATTACCTTGAGATTGTTGGTTCTAATTACCCTTCCCCTTGTTCCTTTTCTTGGGGTTAGTGGGATTGGGTCCACTCTGTTGAGCATACATTTGACCTTGTGGATGAGGCATAACAAGCATGGGGGGTTGGGGCAATAGTACCGTAGCACTAGGTAGTGCATACTGATAATAAGGATATGGAGCAATATTTGGATAAACATGTGGTGCAAAAACTGAACCTATAATATATTGATGCATATGGGGACGTGGATATGGGGTTTTGGGGCTTGGATAAGGTTTGCCCTTAGGAGGATTGAGGCAGGGATAATTATAAGTCAAACCAGTCACTCCCTAAGGTGGACCATAACTCATATGAGGTGGAGCATATGGTTGGGGGTCTAAAATGGTCCCAACTATTCCATCCACAACATGATATGCCCCCGGTGCATTAGCAGCACTAGGTCGAGGTATATTGGGGATGATAGTGTAAACATAACCTAACTGGGCATAAATCATATTAAATTTTAAAGCTACTTGGAGTGCATCTTCCTAAGACTGGGGGAAGTGTGACATGAAATCTTTAGCAATGATGGCCAATAATGATATTAAGGAACCAATCCATATAGACTCGGTCTTCAAATTCAAGAGCTCTATAGATGCTTCTACTTCTACACCATTCAAGAACATGGTCAGAAAGGCGAGTGGCAAAAGTTTGATTGAAAGAAGTCAAAAGTTCGGTACGGGTATCATAACATAGAGGTAGTTGGAAATAAAAGCTATGGAAAGAGTTGCTAAAGTGGAATGATTGGCTATGGGTTGATCAACATACCACTTAGTGGTAGCTCTAGTGAGCATGCATTGGAACATATGAAGAGAAATGGAGTCTTCCATAATGGAATTTGATGAACACCACATGTGGAATGAGAAAGCATTATTAGTGGGATCTTCTCCAGGATTAACTTCAAATTTTGGGATGTATGAAGGGAATTTAGTAGGCATAGCTAGCCATGTGGCATCATGGAGAAGATGATCATTGATAAGATGGTTGAAATCTGGGAGACTCAAACCAGTCATAAAAGGAAGCAAGGGAGTAGGAGTGACCACACCGGCAGGGGTTTCGCTAGTGGGGGTACCTTGTTTGGTACCTGGGTTACCACCCTGGTTTTTTGTACCCTTGTTATTTCCTGACATGGTGATGATACGGGGTTGAGACGACATGGAATCAAATGAGGAACTAGATGAATCAGAATCAGAATGATGACTCAATGGAGGACTAGAGGATGAACTCTAACTCAATGAGGAGAAGTAATATGTCCTAATGGGAAATGAGGGTGAAGACCTCAAATTTGACATGATAAATGCCTAGGGGGTGCAATGATGTCAAGACAATAACAATCTAAGAACTAAAGGGTGATGATAGGAATAAAAGAGAAACAAACAACAAGAAAACACCTAGTGCAGTGGTGTCAAGTGTAAACTAACTATTTGAATTATGTTACTATAATACAAGAAAACATGTCCTATTAAAGAAAAATACCTCTAGCCTATAGGTGATCTAAATCCTCAAAAAATCCTAAATCTACTATTTTATATGGCCTTCCAAAAAACTTCTTACTTGATGAAATCTGATCACCGTAAGAAAATTTTTCCAAAGAAAGGTAGGGTAGAGAACCAACTACTTTCCACAGCGAGTCTTATAGGGTGTTACACAGTAAAATGTCACTGCCATCATGTCAGTCTCCCTACTGTGCTATAAACCACATTCACCTATACTCATGCTCCTCAAAAATGGCTAAAAAACCCTCTTTGCCTAAGTTAAATGGATCATCGCGTCTGTTAATAAAATAACCGCGCTGACAGGCGGAGTCTAGTGTTGTTGTTGCGCTGCCAGCGCGGAAGCACACGTCTTTTCCGCGCTGGTCCCATTTTAACGAACAACGCACCCTCCGTTTGCCCTTTTCGCGCTGACCAGACCTTCTTCTACATCGGTTTGCGATGTCAGCGCGGCAGTTCACGGGTTTTCCGCGCTGATCCTGTTTGGGCGAATTTGTTCTAACAACCAGCCTTCCAGATCCCTCCAGAACTGGTTGTTAGCATTGTTGAGGTCGCCATCCTTTCTCTGGCATGTCTGTTCGACTGACCATCCACTTATCTTGGAGGAAAGCTGATCCCTTACCTATTCATGGAGGCTCCTTCTCTTTATAAGCCTCCTCCATGGCCCATGAGCAGCTAGTTTGGAACAGATAGACTTTGATTGAGGAATTCTTTGTGCATTTTAGTGCTGCTCTTTGTAGGCATTTGGTGTGTAGTGTGAGGATTGCTTTGAGCTTGAGAAAGGTCATGAGCTTGTTGCCTTGTATGTGAAAGAGAGACCTTTTGACTTGGGAGATTTGCTCCAAAGGTGAATGCTTGGAAGATATGCTGGCTGGACCCTCTAGGGAAGGACTCAGCGTCAGGACATCGGTTGTACCTTGCTCTACTTTTTGTTAATAAAGATAGATGACTACTCTTATGGTTCCATTTACATTTGTTCAATTGATTGATTAATGCAAATTGTACCTTTCCTGACCGATACATAGTTGTTGTTAGTAGATTTTACGCTCTTGTTTGCTCTCTTTTGCTTGTGCAGGTGTTCGTCCGCGAGGATAGCGGGGAATTGTGATCGGCTGGAGCGAAGGAGCGAGAGGAGTATCTCTTCGACAAACAAGCGTTGGAATCCAAGTAGGTTATTCTCACCCACTTGTTAATTACAACTAGGAACCTGCGGTGTAGCGTTGTTTGATTGTTGCTAGACCCCTGTTGGGCTAGTAGGGATCGCCTTTATCCGTAGAGGGGATTTACCTATACAACATAGGGTGTTTCCTAAGATTGGTCACTATATTTACCTTTGTCTCATGGGGGTGGTCTAGTCTTGAGGACAAATGCTCACATGATGACCTAGCCTAACCCCCTCTGAATTGGGTTTCAGACGCACTCCAACTTTGGACCATGAGATGGTGAAGTATTTTAAGCTCCCTAATATATCAACTTCTATGTCTCAATTAAAGTGATTGTTGGGTGTTATTGGAATCCTATCCCACCAATCCTACACCTACACTATAAATATTATTTGGCCCTAGTGCCCAAGTGGGCTTAATCTATGTGTGTTGATTTATTAAGGTGTAGTGTTTCAAGTCTTGTCTTGGCGATGTTAACCAAGATCACATTCACTTAGGGTGTGAGTGTGTGAAAATAATGTTTCAAGTGGATTAGATAATTAATCATGTTTCATGATGCCATGTGTTGTTGAAGTAAAATGTTGAAATACTATAAATAAATCTAAAAATGATAGAAAATAAACATCCAATCAAGCACACAAAAACACACCCATAAGAGATATTAAGAAGCTAAGAAAGACAGGGTAAACAAGTTACTCAAAGAAACATAAAAAGGCCTAAATGATTTAATGTCAAGGGATTGAGATCTAGAGGCACTAATTGGTTGTAAATGGTGCATAAAAACAACAAAAATCATAGGTGAAAAATGCTGCAAAGGATAGGTGTGAAGCTCCAAAATGTAGGATGCTCAAGGGAATCCTAAGGGAGAAAAGGAAAACCCAAAATCTAAAGGGAGAAAATGTAAATGAAACTTATCCAATAGGGATGAAAATTAATGGATCAAACTCTGAAAATTAGTGGTTGAGAATGCTGAAAGCCCTAGACTCCTCACTCAAAGAGACAAATCAAGTGGATCTAGGCCTAAGGGAGAATGAAAATAGAGGTTAAGTACCCAAACTAGTATATATACAACATTCTTAATAATTATGAAAAAAAATGGATTTTTTTTTTTTTTTTTTTTTTTTTCCGGAAATTTTACGAAACGCAGGTACTTACTTAGAATAGTGGAAAACATAGTTTTTAGGCCAAATAGTGTGCTCTGTAACGCCGATCAAGGAATTAAAGTCGTTTTTTTTTTTTTTTTTTTTTGTTTTGTTTTTTTGTTTTTTGTTTTTTTTGTTTTTTTGTTTTTTTGTTTTTTTTTTTTTTTTTTTTCGAGGCACTTGGTCAACAAATCTCACATAGATTTTACCATCTCCTACTTGGCTAGTACTTGTGACCTACGGAAAGAACAAAAAACTATCAGAATCCAAAAATTTGACATAGACGAGTTTAATACTATAAATAGAAATTAAGAGACTAAAAATAGTTGTAGAAAATATTGAAATTTTCTAAAACTTTAGTCACCTAAGGATGCTATTATTAGACCAGTGGAGTCTTCATTTGTTAGTGTGAAATTTCTTGGAAGGTGTACCAAAAACACTTCACTTAAGTCAGTAGGTGTCAAGTGACCCTAACAACATGTTGACGATTGCTAGCGATTCAGATCTGCAACAAAAATGGAAAACCTACAACAAAAAGTATAGACATTACAAAATAAAAAGAAGAAGTGAAAATATCCAATGCAATAACCCAAATGGAAAGACTTTAATTGAATAAATATTTTATTAAAAACACCTGTTGAAGGAGATTTGCAGATGGGTCTGTAAGTCCCCCTTTGTGGGATGGGTCCTTTTATGTCCTTGATGCTTCAAAAAATGATCTTCTCTCTCAATATGTGAAAAAATCAAACAAAATGTGGAGAAATCATATGGGAGCTAAAAAAGAAAAAAGACGATAATGGTGACGATGATTATGATCATGGTCAAGAATAAATGAAAAACCCTCCTATTTATAATGAACTATTGAGTTAATCTTGAAAATGGAGAATAATAAAATAATATCAACAAAATTAAGATCTAACTGCTTGGAATACTTTATTATATTTATTGGAGAGAAAATACATTCAAAATGGTTAAATATCTTTATTTAGAAATAATTAACAAATAAAATGATTGATTATTTATTTCGAGAGAATTAAGAATGGCGTGAAATTGAAATAATTATTAAATAGCGATTTAATAATTATTCCAATAATAGAAATAAGGAATATTAAATAAATAGTGACTTATTTAATTATTCCTAGGGGATTTAGTCAAATGTGACAAGGAATAATTACATAATGATTTAATAATTATTCTGAGAGAGAATTAAATAAATAGTGATTTATCTAATTATTCTCATGGGTTTTTTTTATTTAAATCGGAAAATAATTTAATAAAAGTGGTTTACTAAATTATTTTCCATAGTGAAAAGTGATTTTACTATGGTAAAATTAAATCTATATGGTGTATTTCGATCCACCTATTTAGAAGTGGCTAGGTGATCTTTTTTTGGTGATAATAAATTTTATTCAATACCTCATGAGTTGACTTACATTGTACTACCTTAATGAATTATGAATATGCTAAGACACTTAACATAGCATGCTTAGATTGTGCATTACATATGTAAATTTCCTTCTCTGTTGCATCTATGGAATGGCCTTCAGAAATTTATATTTGGTGTTTACTATTTGCCAAACTTCTTCTCCCAAGGAAATGAGATATGTTTCCATCCTTATATTCCAAAATGCATAATTGGTCCATCAAACATAAGGGGCTTCCCCACTACTCTGGTAGTGTCCATTTCTTATTGATATTTAACCTTCCAGTAGTTATCTTCTTTTAAAGGAACCTATTCTGATATCATTTGTTGGCCCAAGAGTCACACTGAGTGTGGGGTTGAATCAATGTGAGGTCAATATCAAAATTTCACAATATTTTCTTAATTACACAACCATATCCATATCTAAATGAACGATAAACATTATGTCATTACTTATAAAGGTGCATCATCATATAAACAATGTAACAAGAAGGCATCACATCACAAGGAGACACAATTTTTGTTTTAGATGGAAACCCATATGGGAGAAAACCTTCCCCACTACTCTAGTAGTGTCCATTTCTTCTTGATATTTAACCTTCCAGTAGTTATCTTCTTTTAAAGCCACATATTATGATATCATTTGTTGGCCCAAAAGTCACAATGAGTGTGGGGTTGAATCAATGTGAGGTCAATATCAAAATTTCACAATATTTTCTTAATTACACAACCATATCCATATCTAAATGAACCATAAACATTATGTCATTACTTATAAAAGTGCATCATCATATAAACAATGTAACAAGAAGGCATCACATCACAAGGAGACACAATTTTTGTTTTAGATGGAAACCCATATGGGAGAAAACCACCAATATTCTTCTTCTTAATCTTCAATTCTTTACATCAATTTGCAAACCTTGGTCTGTGCAGGAAACTACCCTAAAAAATGTAAGCTACCACTTGTGGTAGGCTACAACCTTATTGAGGCACCAACCTTGGAAGTTACAAGTAGTTGTTGATTGTAGGCTATAACCTAATTGAGGCTCCAACAATTGTGATGAGCGGGCTCCAATCTTCTTCTCCAACATCCATGTAGATTTATTTCATCTCATTTTCAAAATACATCCACTAACATCATATATGACTGAATTATAAGAAATATCATAATCTACAAAATATTGTCACCATCACAATCTATACCATGATCTTAATCTGCACAAATTTTCAATGCCACAATCACTGTCACTACAACCTATAAGAATTGTCCTTGACAAAATCATTATCAGTGCAAATAAAATCCATTATTGTGGGTTTTCATGTTGTTATCCATTCTTTGCATCAAATAGCTCGTAAAACTGGTAAGTCAAACCCATTCTTGGAACTTGTATACTTCATGTATCTAAAACACCTACAATATGCTCATATACCTTTGAAACAAACATAGGAGATCTTGGCCATAAGATAGGAGTCAAAATAACATCAACCATTCTAGTTACATTCATCTCTAAAACCTAATCGTCCAACTTCTTCCAAAACTAAATTTGGATAAATAATGAATCCAAAACATCAACATAACCATGTATAGCTATATAATCAGTTAAATGTTCTATAAATAGTTCTTTTTGGTGCAACCTTCAAGTTTATTGACTAATTTAAGCATTTGTCATTGAATAACATAAAACATGAAAAATAATAGAAAATATAAATAAATTTACCTATTCACCATCGAGGGTCGAACCCATGACTAACCATACAAGGTGCACACACTCTACCAACTCTATTCCCTAGTGTGACTATCTATGTATGTGGCACCAATTTTATTTAACGTAACATCACTACATTTAACATCTCAAGTCCATCCACCATGCAACCCAATCCTACGTGGATAAATCAACCGCATCATAAAAAAAATAATCATGACACAAGCTGATCCAAGAGGATCCAAAAAGGCTCAAAAAATTAACTCTTCAAATATTAATAAATCCATCACCAATTAGTATATCTCATCGATATGATTCTAATGGCATGAACAACACCTCGATCTGATTTCATTGACAAAGTTTTTCTCATATGAAGTTTGGCACAAACAATAAAAAAATTGTGTGCAGGTGGGACCCACAGGGTGCCATGTGGCACTCCCATAAGCTACCACATTGCAACCTAGTCAGGAGGTACATTCAAGATATGGGGGACCCACAACTGATGTGGCATAGTAACCGGATGACATGTTAGAGTATGAGGCACCTAGTTGGTAGTGAGGTGGACCAATCCGAGGACACCACATGATAACACTTAATTAACTTGGTTTTTTCAACAATAAAAAATATCATTTGGGAAGAGAAGTCAAGGGTTGAACACCCGACCTCATTAGTATGGCCCCCAATCATATTTCATTTTTCCAACGAACGTTGCTGATAAATATGGATGGTAGAGTATATAAAAGCAAAGGGCTTGTTATTATATTGAAAAAAAGGACCTGTGACCTGCAAGTTTGACCTCGGTACCACTATCCAAACCCCAAAAAAAAAACTATTATACACAAGATGCCCAACGACCATGCCACATATTAAAACTCACTATAAACAATAAAACAAAGTGGGATCCCACGGGGTTTGACCTTGGGCCTCCCATAAAACATTATTTCCACTTGCCAATAGACCAACCAGTGGACATTGTAATGTCCACTCGACATAAATCATCTAAATCATAGGCCTTGACATTCATGGGAGTTCACATAGCATGCGATAGAGCAGCGAGTGGAAATTAGCGCATAGGGAATGGGGCCTGCCTTGGGCATAGTTTCCAAGGAATATTCCTAGGGTATATTCTAAGAAATATTTTGTAGGAATATTCCTAGAATATTTTAAAATATAGTGGCATCTTGAATATTGTAGAAATAGAGTTCATATTTTCCACAGTAAAATGCCAAACTTGTCGATGTTTTGAATTCCAAAGAGGATACATCATCAGGACAATGTTTCATGATGATGGATCCTCTTTGGGATTTGAAACGTCGACAAGTTCGACATTCTATTATGGAAAATTCAAACTCTATTTCTATAAAAGAATATCATAGGAGTCTAAAATCTAATAACTCTTGAATATTCTTTGACGGGTCAAGAGGTGAAAGTGGTAAAACCATATGAATTTTATAGCCATTTTTCACAAAATTTCGAGATGAATCCACTGGAGCTGTTAGGCTCCTATACTACTAGTGTAACCCCTTATTGTTATTAGTACAACCCCCTTATTCTAAGTCCCCATATTGTTATTATTGTGCCCCATAGAAGCCCACTATTGTTATTATTGTGCCCTTACATTATTATTGTTATGTCAACTCTAATTATGTTATGACCCCTTAGACTCCAATATATAGAAAGGAGGTCTTGTCATTTGTATCATCTAAGAATCGTTCATTTGTGTAATGTAAATATAACTTATAACTTATTCTTCTGTCTGTGGTTGCGTAGATCCATTAGTTCTTCTTTCTGTGGCTGTAGTTCTGTGTTCTTCTATCTGTGGCTGCATTCTTTCGTCTCTGTTGCGACTGGGTTATATTATATATATATATATAATATAAATAATTGAAATACGAGGTAGCATAGATCCGTTAGGTCTTCCGTATGTGACTGTAGTTATTAGTTCTTCCATCTGTGGATGCGTTCTTCCATCTCTGCTATGACTGGGTTCTTTCGTCTCTGCATGAAGAGATCTATGGCTCTAGCTCTGCTTCTATGTGGTGCTCTTCGTAAACGTTATTATTTTCTCCATAATGATCATTGATCTCATATATATGAAAATATATCTATGAGTTCTTCCATCTCTGCATGAACAGATTTACGGCTCCAGCTCTGCTTATATGTGGTGCTCTTTGTAAACATGATTTTTTTCTCCATAATGAACACTGATCTCAGATCTGTGAAAATAGATCTGTGAGCAAGTATTCCTTTACATGGGCATCTCTGGATTGAGTGGTTCATTAAGAAAAAGTCAGTGCTTTATTTTGATTTATTTTTATCTGGAGCAGGATTTGATTCTCGATACTAAAAGCAGGATTTTTCCTACTAGGGTTTCTTGCAAATTAAAAGACTTATTAAGACTCTACTGCTAGGTTCTAGATCTAATCTTCTGTGGCTAAATCTAGATCTAGATCTAACCTTATGCCTTATTTCTTTACGACTGGGTTCTAGATCTAATCTTCTACCTTATTTCTTTTCAGCTGGGTCTTGTCTTTCTACGGGAAAATATGGCTCTGAGCTTCATGAAAATTGTTGCTGGCTCAGTTCCGTCTACTTTTAGAGGGAAAGCTCCTGCCCATGTCATCAGTGAAGCCCCAACTCCCACTATCCAGGTGGTTTAGGCCTCATTCATAGAGGCTTTGAAGTTTTCCAAAAGTGCCCTAATCTACCGGTTCAATGGTTTTTGGCCACGATTGACAGCTCCCCATAATTGGATCTCAGAGGTATGGAAACCTGTCATTTCTGATGAAATTAATAGCTACCCCTATGCTAGGGGTTTCCTTATAGTAGATTTTGAAAATCCTAAAAGCAGATAATGTATTCTAGATTCCAACCCTTGGTTTTGGGAAAACTCAAGCCTATTCATGAAGCCATGGAACCCATCATTCGATCCCTCAATAACAGTCATAACCTCAACATCAGTTTGGGTGAGATTGCCAAGCCTACCCTTTCACCTATGGAATCTCTCCTCACTAAAAGCCATTGGAAATTCAATTGGTAAATTTTACTGCAGGTGCTCAGAAACAGAGGAATATGCCAAAACCACCTATGCATGCATCTGTGTGGAGATGGACTTCAGCACCGGATTCCCAGCTGAAATAAACCTAACAAGTAAAGAATATGTGTGGAACCAGAAACTCAATTATGAAAGTGTCCTGTTCATATGTCGATCCTGCTTTGAGACAGGCCATCTAGCCAAAAATTGCCCAAAATCCTCCCAGAAAAATTCTGCTAGAAAAAAACACCACAGATCTACATGGTGGGAAGGAGCACAAAAATAACACTACACTGTCATCAAAGAAGAATACTCTAGTTAAAACTCTGAATCAAAAGAAAGAAACAGCTCTCAAGACAAGTAGGGAGAAAGCCTCGCCCAGCAACAAAAAAGTGAACTCGACAACCCCTCAAGCATCAACAGTTATGAGGATTCGAATACTGCACAAAATAAATCTTCATTTAATAGCAAAGCAGATCTCCTAGACCAAGCTTCTTCTCCGTCTATCTTCAAGAGGACAAACATAATAGATCGCAAAGCTAAGACACCAATGTCCCAAGAACCAGAAGAGATGAAGGAGATGAAAGATACAGGAAGTTGGAAGATCGTAGAGAAAAAAAAGAAATCTACAACATCAATCTCGCTAAGAAAGATGAGGAGCCAGACAATTAAAAACTAATAAAATTATAGGTTCGATAGACCAATTTGGTATCAGTGGACATTAACCACTATCATCATCATCATCATCATCATCATCATCAAAGGAGGTTTCCCCCTCGAAGAGGCTTATTTCTAAGGCATTGAACTATCTTTTCTATCTTTTTGTGTGTTGGTTTCATAATATTTGGTATCAGAGCTTTGGATTCTAGGGTTTCGCTACTCCAAATAGGTCATCGTGGAATTTTCACTATAACTTTTTTTTGCGATGTTTTCAAAGCAAAAAAGAAAAATTCATTTGACACGAACTCCATTGAACCTCAGCCCTGAATTTCAGAGCTTTTCTTGCTATATTTTCAGAGATATGATCTGAGGAAGTTAGGGTTTTTGCAAGCTCCAAAATTTCAACTGAAACAGGTCATTGTGGGATTTGCGCTATAACTATTTTTCTACAAAGTTTCATAAGTGAAAACAAAAACCCATTTGATAAGAAATTGGTCTGAACCTTGGCTCCGATTTTCAGATCCTGTCTCTCTATAGTTTAGGAGATATAGTCTGAGGAAGTTAGGGTTTTTGCAGACCCCTGAATTACATTCCAAACAGGTCACCTTGGGAAAGTCGTCATAACTATCTCTATGAGCTTCATATTGAAATTTCATAAGAAGTTACAGAACGAGGAAAAATTGTAGTTTCTTATGTATATTGTGTAAATCCAAAGGTCAAAATTGTGACACATGACACTTCATACAAGTTCGCTCTTTTGAAAAGGTATATAATCAGGTCACCTTGGGAGATTGTGCATAACTCTTTCTTGGAGAATCCAATTTTGATCAGACTGGTGGCATTGGAAAGAGGACATGGAGGGCTACTGTAGGATGCAATTTCAGAACTGGAAGAGCCGAAAGTACATATTTATAGTCGTTTCAAGATCAATTGGATACTACAGATGGAGCAATATTTTGATCTACATGAGGTGCAACTATTACAAAAGGTATGTATTGCATCTTCATATTTAGAACTGGATCAATTTTTATGGTATAAATGGTTTTTTTCTCATAAACCACTTGTTACGTGATCAATTTTCACGGAGGAAATGATAGCAAAATATGAGGATACAAAGAGAAACACATTCTTTAGACAATTGAAAAATCTCAAACAAAAGTGTTCAATGCCAGAGAACATTGAGGACTTCCAAAAGTCGAATATAAGGGTAAATGATATTCCATAGAAGCAAAGGATTGATGTCTTCATAGGTACTTTAAAGGATAGCATTCAACATGAGGTTTGTCTTTGGGAACCTCATTCATTAGAGAAGGCATTCAGGTGAGCAAGAAAAATTGAAAGTGAAATTATGAAAACAAGGAATCCCACCAGTCACGACTATAATTATGAAAGTGTTTCTTCTCCTAGCCTTCCACAACCTACAAGGTTTACACCACAAAAATGGGAAGAAAAAAGAGAAAAAGAGCTTTGTTACAATTGTGATAGCAAATGCACTAAAGGTCATAAGTGTGCTGAGAAGAAATTATTTTACATAGAGTATCAAGAGGATGAAGAAAAGGATCAGGAAACATCAAAAGAAGAGGATATATGCCAGGACCCAACTCTAGAGAAAGAAGAAATGAATTTGACCATATCTTGTAAAGCATTGGCAAGAATTACCACTCCTCAAACTCTCAAGATAGAAGGACATATCAAGAAGAAAAAGGTTCAAGAAGTGAAAGATCACATCTAGAAAGAAGAAATGAATCCAACCATATCTTGTAATGCAATAGCCAGAATTACCACTCCTCAAACTATCAAGATAGAAGGACATATCAAGAAGAAAAATGTTGAAAAAGTGAAAGGTCACATTGAGCATCAAGAAATGAATCTGACCATATCTTGTAAAGCATTTGAAGAAATTATCACTCCTCAAACTCTCAAGATAGAAGGACATATCAAGAAGAAAAAGGTTCAAGCAGTGAAAGATCACATCGAGCATCAACAACAAGTTCTCCAAATTTTAAAGAATAACACCACTTTGGTGCAGAATCAAATGAAACAACAGGTAGATCAACATCGCAGTGAAAAAAGTTTTGATGTAGGTGATTGGGTATTTCACGGCTACATCTGAAGCAAGTTATTTATGAGAAGAAAATGTTGGCAATACTACATGAACTTAAGAAATGGCGACCTTACCTAATGGGAAGACACTTCAAGGTAAAAATGGATCATCATGGTCTTAAATACTTTTAGAACAAATATTATCTTTAGAAGAATAGAAAAAATGGGTCATAAATATGTTGGGTTATGACTTTGACATCATCTACAGAAAAGGGAAGAAACTTTTTGTTGCAGATGCACTTTCAAGAAAGGATGAGGATGTGGAAGCATTGTTTTGTGCTATTTTTATTGTCCAACTAGATTGGATAAACGTAGCAAGGAATGAATGGAAGAAGGACAAAAAAGTGTGGCCACTCATTCAAAAGTTGCAGAATATACCAATTCAAACAATATTGCCAGAACTTGAAGAGGAAGGAAAAATCATATTGGAACCTGGAGCAATCACAAAAACAAGAACCTGATAGTTATGAAATCAATCAATTTCATAGTATCTCATCAAGTGGAAGAACTTACCTGCTGAAGATTCCACATGGGAGGACAAGAATTTTATACAGAAGCATCAAGAACTACTCAAGCATTAAGGATACCACATTTTGAAGGAGAGGGGCATGTTAGGACCCTATACTACTAGGGTAACCCCTTATCGTTATTAGTACAACCCCCTTATTATATTTTTGTACCCATTTAATTCCCATATTGTTATTATTGTCCCCATAGAAGCCCACTATTGTTATTATTGTGCCCTTACATTATTATTATTGTTATGTTGGCTTTGATTATATTATCACCCCTTAGACTCCTATATATAGAAAGGAGGTCTTGTCATTTGTATCATCTAATAATTGTTCATTTGTGTAATGTAAAGGAGGTTGCCCCCTCGAAGAGGCTTATTTATAAGGAGTTGATCTATCTTTTCTATCTTTTTGTGAGCTGGTTTCATAATAGGTGTAATTAAAATTAGTGTCTAAGCAGTGCATTTTTTGGTTTTCTATAGAGATGAGGTATTTCCATGTATTTGCCTTTACTTTGTTGAGATATATAGAGGCCTCTCCACTTTGAAGCTAGCCTCGAAGACATAGCTCACACATTGTGAGTGAGCTCCATTAACAAATCTTGGTGCATTGCCTGTATTTCTTTCTTGATGTGTTTTTTCTTCATGGATGTTGAATTTATGGTATTTTAATTCTCTTTAAGAAATTATTTTTAACACTAGAGAAAATATCTCTAATCATGTATATATTAGAGCAGTATTCTTTGATGTGAACTGTGAGTGGATGATTACAAGGGAAAAACTCAAAGAGGGTGAAGGAAAACTCAAGTTTTTTAACCTTGAGATTATACATGCAACAGAAGAAATAAAATGGAGGATAATGACATGCAGATTGAAAATGAACAATATTTTCAGAAGGCCTTCTCCAAAATGGCGGATCACATGGAAAAGTTGCTTGCATATTATTAAAAAAGAATGGAAAAAGAAGGAAATAAATAGGGATCTCTACCATATGATAATACATTAGTGCACTAAGGATGTGGAGGAGAACTTCCTGAATCTCCGTCTTGAAGTTCAAGGTCTTCCTCTTCCCCTCATTTTCATCATTCAAATAGTCATTAGAAAAATGCTTCTAGAAAGCCATTTTTAAAGATAGATGTGAAATTTCATTTTCCCATGTTTAGTGGAGAAACTAATGAAGAAAATATAAATAATTGGATTGGACAGATCCAAGTTTACTTCCATATACAATAAATCAAAGAGGGTGAAGCAAATATTCAATTGGCATATCTTCAGCTATAAGGCATAACTCTTGTATAGTGGGAGAGAAAACTTCGAAAAGGCATTCAAAATAATGGTAAACTCCTTTCATCATGGTTTTAATTTATTTTTGCATTAAGAAGGAATTTTATGCATTGGGTTATAGGGAACAAATTGTGATGAAATGGAAAAATTTTAGATAGGGAAAAGGTTAGGATGTTCAAAGTTTTAAAGAAGAGTTTAGGAAGAAAGCATTGGCATTGAATATTCCTTTAGAATCACTAGAAAAATTGATGAAATAAATTGGCACTTTACACAATTATCTTCGTCTTTCATTGTTGTTGTTTGATCCCACTATTCTAGATGAAGCTAGTGTGAAAGAAATTCATATTGAAAACATGGGAAAGCATGGAAAAGCAGATCATGCAAAGAAGTCTCCATCAAAGCCTTAGAAAAACAATTTAAAAGGAAAAGGAAAGGGGAAGAAGGTAATGAAAAAAAGAAAGAAAAAGGAAATCCCTCTTGCACTCATTGCAGGAAATATGGGCTTGATGAGGAGCATTGTTGGAAGCTACATCCAGAATAAAAGCCTAAGAAACTTGGTGGAAAAGGGAAGCAGAAGTAAGTTATTCTAGTATAAAGTACCTAGATTTCAATTCTAGTGATGAGATGAAAATAAAAACCATTGGAGTAAAGGTAAAGGTTACTTTCATGCTAGTTCAAGTTCTAAAAGTAAATATCATGGTGATGAAAGAAAAATAAATGAATTGTTTCGTAGAAGAGTTGTATCTAAGCACAAAAAAATAGACACACTGTTTGATCTAGGTTTTGAGGTTAATTTGATCTTAGAAACAATTGTTAGGAATTTAGGATTAGAGATGATACCTCATCTAAAACCCTATCTTGTTGGTTGGGTGTGAGACAATGCAAAACTCAATGTCGCCAAGAAATGTAGGGTCAGATTTGCTATTACTTCAATGTTGATAAATGAGGTTGATTTAAATACTATCCCATTTGACATATGTGGTATACTACTTGGAAGCCCATACTTATATGAGAGGTAGGCAAACTTTTCCAGGCAGGAGAACAAGTACCATCTCACCAAATATGGGGCAGAATATATTATCATAGATCACCGCATGAAGATAACTTCAACCCATGTCAATGTAGGACAAATGGAGAGACTCATCAATTCTAGCAAGAAGTGTATGATTATGGTTGCGAGGAAAAAATATGCTAAGGCATTTAATTTATTCAAAGTTTGTAATCCCTCTCACAAGAAAGAAATGTTTGATATTGTTTCTAACTATGATTAGTTTTTCAGAAACCAGGTGGGTTGCCTCCCAAGAGGGAAATTCGACATGAGATCCATCTTCAACAAGATGCCCCTCTTCCAAATGTGCGAATGTATAGGATTTCAACTATGTAAATGGAGGAAATCAATAATCAGGTGCAAGGCTTGTTGGACTAAGGAGTCAACATACCTACCTCATCCCCATGTGGTTCACCAATTGTGTTGGTGCTGAAGAAATATGGCACATGGAGAATGTGCATGGATTATTATGCTTTCAACAATATCATGATGAAAAACTATTATCCTCTCCCTCGTATAGATGACTTGATTTAACAATTGAAGAATGTTATTTATTTCACTAAGATGGATTTGCAAAGTGGTTACCATCAGATCAGGATTGCAGAAAATGATATATGGAAAACTTCTTTCAAAACCAAGAAAGGACTATTTGAGTGGTTGGTAATGCCATTTAGTATTTGAAATGCCCTAGCTACATTCATTCAAGTAATGAATGATGTATTTTGATCATTTTTACATGAGTTTTTGCTTGCATATTTAGATGACGTTTGTGTTTAGAAAAACATGAGATGATCATATAAGACATGACAACAAAGTACTAGATATTTTGTAGAAGGAAGAATTGCATGTAAAGTTGTCCAAATGTGAATTTGGAAACAAATATTTGGCATATTTGGGTCATATTGTTGAAGGAGGTCAGCTGAAGATTGATCCTTCTAAAATTGATGTAATTATAAAATAACCTAAACCTGCAAATGCTATAGAAGTGAGAAACTTTTTGGGAGTAGTCCAGTACTGAAAAAGGTTCATAGTTAAATTCTTAATCATTGCATTTCCCTTGCATGATTTGACTAGTGTGAACAAGGTATTTCATTGGGGAAGAAAGACATAAGGATTTCAACACCTTAAAGGAAAATATTAACACAATGATAGTATTAGCCTTTCTAGACCTTCAATAACCATTCAATATTGAGACTTCTGCTAGTGCATATGCCATGGTTGTAGTATTGATGCAACATCATAAACATGTTTATTACCACTATGAGACTTTCTCTTTATTGTTAACTATCCCACATATGACAAAAATTTGTATGCATTGGTTCAAATTGTTAAGAAATGGAAGCATTTCTTTATAGGGAAGGAGACAATCATACATATAGACCATCAACACTTAAGTATCTCCTATCACATTCCAGTTTGCAACAAGCTCGTCACTTCAAGTGGATGGGACTCCTTCAACAGTTCCATTTGGTGATTAATTACAAGAAGGGTAGAAGTAATAACATGGCGGATATCCTTTCTAGACCTGTTTCTACATCTATTGTTTTGAATAATGCTTCTTTTGAATAATTCTTCTTTCGAATAATGCTTCTTTATCTCATGATAACTATGAACAATATGCTATTGATGAAGATTTTAAATACGCTATTGAACAAGTGGAGAACTATCATTTGCAAGGCAATTTTCTCTACCATCTTGGCAACTATGTATTCCTACAAGTGAAAGAGTCCATGTAATTCAAGAAGATGACACTTCTCTTTTGTTTTGTCACATTGGGGTAGGAAAAACCTTTTCTTATTTGAAAAGGTTTTGTTATTGGCCATGGATGAAATAAATTGTAACCAAGTATGTAAAGGGGTGTGTGATGTGCTCTATTTGTAAACCCAATAATAGAAAATTGGGGTTGTACACAACACTCCATGTTCCTTCTCATCCTTGGGATATTGTCTCCATGGATTTTGTGGAGCAGTTGCCTTTGTTAGAAAACGGTAATGGATACTCTTATGTAGTAGTGGATATGTTTAGCAAGATGTGTGCCTTGATGTCATGTAAAAATAATATTACTGTTGAGAAAACTACTCAACCTTTTTCTCAGCATGTATGGGTCCATTTTGGACTACACACACCCATTATCTCAGATCAAGATTCTTGATTCCTTGGGGAGTTTTGGACAAGCTCGTGGAGAATAATGGAAACCAAGCTAAAGAGGAGTATGGCTTTCCATCCACAAACTAATAAATAGGTATAGTTTGTCAATAAAACAATAATTCATTTTCTCCAAGGGTATTGCAACAAACATCCTACATTGTGGGATGAACATACACATTATGTTCAACATGCATACAATAGGGCTTTGCACTCTTCTACTCAAATTTCACCATTTGAGACATGTTTTGGGTACCTTCCAAAGTCACCCTTAGACTTGGTCTTTTAGAAATATGAGGATTCAAATGAACTAAGTGATGAAGATATTAATCGCAAGTTCATTCAAAGGATCCAAATGATACATAAAGAAATGCAGGAACATTTGGAGAAGAGTTTGGCACAATATAAAGGCTGAAATGACAAGCACAAGGTTGATTATTAGTTCCAGGTTGGAGATTGAACATGGATTCACATCAACAAGGACAGGTTGAAGGAAGAAGGAAAACTATTGAAACCAAACATATATGGTCCATTCACCATCTTAGAAAATATCAAGACAATTTTTTGTCACCTTAATCTTCCATATTATATGTAAATGTATTCCGTCATCAATGTAGACACATTGAAAATTTATGAACCTCTCATGACCATGGATATAGAGGAGAGTGTTTAAGTTCCATCAGTGGATGATTTCACTTCATATTACTTGGTCAAGTTTCCAAAGGCATCACCTTAGAAAAAATAACTAGGACTTCACAATGGGGAGATGTGGAGTGCCTTTGAGTGGGTTTCAAAGAAATGCATCCTAGCAAGGCATGATGGATTAAAAAGGAGAAAGTGATGGAGAAAATTCCTCACCTACCTATTGATTGATAAGGCTTTTGGAGGCCCAAATATTTTTTGCGGGGAGGATTGATCCAAGAGGATCCAAATAGGCTCAAAATTCGAAGTCCTCAAATCTTAGAAAAACCAACACCAAGTTGTAGATCTCACCAAGATGATTTCAATAGTGGGAACGAAACCTCAATTTGATTGCATATGATAAATTTATGCTCATCTAAATTTTGGCACAAATAATAAAAAAATTGTGTAGGTGTGACCCATAGGGTGCCATCTGGCACTCCCACAAGCTACCACATGGAAACCTAGTCCGCAGATGGGGGGCCCACAACTAGTGCGACATAGTGATGGGATCATGACATGTTAGAGTACGAGGCACCTAGTTGGCAGTGAGGTGGACCAATTCAAGGTAACCACATGGTAGTACCTAATTGGCTTAGTTGGTTTAACAATAAAAAAATATTGTTTAGGTGGAAAAGTCGAGGTTCGAACACCCAACTTCATCGATGTCGTTACGCCAATAAAA
>APFE031537493.1:0-40228 GCA_000404065.3 Pinus taeda | reverse complement strand
TATATATTCATGAGTGGCCTTGAGATGGTTGAGTCAACCAAAGGCTCTGTTGAACAAGGTGCAAAACTTGGACCATATGACCCTCCCAAATGTTCCATATGACCTATTCTTGAAGCAAACCTTTTTATTTTTATTTGGCCCACCAAATTGCCATGTGACCACCCCACATGACTTGGGGGTCACTGGTCCTTCACACATTGACATCATCATGCCACGCGGCCTCCTCAGAGCATTCCGCATGTCACCTTTTTTAGGATATTTGTTAATCCAAATGGGCCAAATCAACTTACCACATGGCAGCCTTTGGTGACACCACATCATCACGCTGAGGTCAGTTGGGTCCACATCATTGCTGAATAAGATGTTGCCACGTGTCAACATTTAGTTGGCTGTTAAACATTGTGTAGTTTCACTATCATCTAACTGTTGACCCATTGGAGGCACCATTGATTTGTCTAGAACTTTCACACCATTTAACGTTATTAACTAGTGCACAACTCCATGCGAGCGTGGCCCTTGACTGTTCTTCTCAATGATAGATTCACTCTAAACTTGCCCACTATATAAACCTTTAATAATTTGGTTTTATCCCTATAAATTTTCCTTTTAATTTGATCCAACTAATGTTGATTTTCAACTCGCAATAACTTCTCATTTTGGAGGATTTTTTCTGAGTAAGGTATATCACTAAAAAGGCGTCAATGAGTTCTACACAACCATGCTGATTATATGAGCAACATAACTTCATCAAGAACTCAAATAAATTCAAACACTCATATTTTCATATGATGAGACCATGTAAAAGATTCCATTATCATATCACTACATAAAGAGTCTTGTTACTTCATAGATCACCAAAAAAAGTATTTTGTTTTTGTAACGATCTTCCCCTTTAACATCAATGATAACACTATATGCAACATAAATAACATAAATAAAATCTCAAAAAATAAAAAAAATAGATGTGTAAAAAGAATAAAAAATTGTTAATTACCAAAAACACATTCTCATAAATAAAAAATAACCTAAACTTGCCCCAAGTAACGACTACAAATGATGGATAAAAATGATATGTTACAAGTTTACCACCCATTTAAGTTTGGGCAAAACTGAGCATCAAATCAACTTTAAGTGAAATTCCAAATTAAATCATTTATATGAATTTTGATAATAAAAAAAAAAAGGGAAGGTTATGCATTCATGTGATCTTTTAGATAAATTCCAACGTGATAGAATATTTTGTCTTTTATTTGATTTCAGATAAAGTTTTAATGGGTAAGCTGGATAACCTAATTCATCGAAATCACTGAAACATCCTTGTCCTTAAGTAACTCCAATGAAATTAAAGATATTGGCAATTTTTTTTCCTATACATCCTATAAAATCATCTCTATCAGTGTTTAAGGTGCTACCATGGATAATTGTTGCCACTTTATCATTGTCCTGTAAATTAAATTTATGAGGTTCAAAGTTTGATATCTATACTTTCCCATATATGGACGTCTCTTATCTTCTATCTAGCCCAAAAACAATGTATTACAATGGTTAGGATCCCTGAACTACAATCCTCTACCTAGGCAAATTTCAAACGTCAGTCCATATCCTATATGGCCATTCACCTTCGATCAAATCAATCATGTGTTCGATTACTAAGAATCCATTTGTTTTTTTTTCCAAGGATCTATACATGTTTTAATGGAATTTGTTTTATATTATATTTTCCATTTTTTAAAGTTTGGTAAGATGTTTTGATTTTTGAGTTTATGTTTATTATTTATCTCGGGAGGGTAGTACAAGACTCAACCTAAGATTTCCGGTTCAGTGAGACTTCATTCCACGATACAGGGTAGCACAAGACTCAACCCAAGATTTCTGGTTCAGTGAGACTTCATTCCACGACTATCACCACTTGAGCTACTCTAGGTGAACCTTTTTTTTGTAAGTTTGGTAAGGGTACATCTTCATTATGTCCAACTTCTCACCCCGATTACAAGGGATAGCACAAAATTTGAACCCAAGACTTCTTGTTTGTTGAGAATTCATTTCCACTACCATTTCCAATTGAACTACCCTAAACAAACATATTTTGGTTTATTTTTTATTTTTTTACAAAAGTATTAGTTTTTTTTTTTTTTTTTAAGGTGGGTTTAATAAATAATAATTATCTTTGAGAAAATTATAAATTTCTTTTTAAAATATTTTTTTAAATATATAATGAATTGAGTGTTCGTCAAACATTATTTTAATTATGTAGATTTCACCATACATTTTAATTTTTTTATCATAATTTAATAAATTTAAAAAAACAAAGGAAGTTTTGTCACATTTTCCCATTTATAATTAATGTACGGATCAACATGAGCTAAGAGGTCAAGAGGGATCAAATTCTTTACATGCCAATTTCATTGACACTAAAAAACACAATGTGTAATTTGTCATTGTTTATGTTGGATTTTTGAATACTATATAAAGTACATAACTTAAACTTGTAAGTCCACACAATGTGTAATTTGTCATTGTTTATGTTGGATTTTTGAATACTATATAAAGTACATAACTTAAACTTGTAAGTCCAAAAAATCTTGGTTGGATTTCAAAAAAAACCATATACTTAAAAAATGACCAAACTGTAAAACATACGAGTTTTTACCATAAAAACTTTCTTTTTTCAATAGCTTTATACAATTCTTTAAAATATTTTTCATAACATGTGCATTCAAACATTATAAAATTGGTTTTTTTATTATTAACATATTGTACTGATGTAACATGAGCCAAAGGCTGAGAGGGATCAAATTTCTTTACGTGCAAATTTCTTTGACACTAAAAAACACAATGTGTAATTTTTCATTGTTTAAGTTGGATTTTTGAATACTATATAAAAGTACATAACTTAAACTTGTAAGTCCAAAAAATCTTTGTTGGGTTTCAAAAAAAACCATATACTTAAAAATGGCCAAACTGTAAAACACAAAAGTTTTAACCATAAAAACTTTCTTTTTCAATAGCTTTATACAATTCTTTAAAATATTTAACATGTGCATTCAAACATTATAAATTTGGTTTTTTGTTATTAATATATTGTAAAGTATACATCAATATTAACTTGTATTAAAATATTTTAATGATCACCCACATTGAATCTTTTTATTATATGCCACATTAAAATATTTTCTTTTAATTATTTTACATGAAATTATGTTATGCCATTTGGAAAACTAAATAAACATGCATGGCATATTTTTTTTATTATATTGGAGATTACTATTTTATTTAGAGAATATTTTATTTTCATTTCAAGAGGGACATTGTGAACACCACATTCAACACCAATATACTTACATATCACCCTCATGCCAAGTTGTAGAATGAGCCTCCTTGCTCAACAATTAATTTATAGTCGTCATATTTTTATGCCCATGTGTTTGATTTATTTTGGAATAAAAATTTTAAAATTTTCTTTTTTTAAAAAGTGAAAATATATAGATGATCTAGATTTAATAATGAGAATATAAATTCATTGTTTCTAAATAGTTTTTCTTTTTCAAAACTTATGCCTATGTATTTGTAACCTCCCTCCACTTTGTTAGACTTTACAAATTCTCAACGTTATATAAATTAAATGGTAGATAAATTAAATAGAACAAAAGTGTTTAGATGTGTAACAAGTTTATCAACTATTAATTTATATGCTTGTCCTACTTTTATCATAATTACTACAAGCTAATTATATTAAGGGCTCCAAATTGTTCATAAATTAAATAACAAATAAATTAAATGACACTTATACGCCGGATAGGCTTAAAGAGTTTACCAACCATTTAATATATTTGGTTGTCCTATATGTTTTTAATAAAAGAAAAATCTATCATAATTCAGTGATTAAACCAATAGTAGAGACAATCATCACTTTCATAATTCAATAGTTAAACCAATCGTAGAGAGAGTCATAACATGTTGCTAATGCAAATTGACTCATCATTATTATCTAAAAAACCACATCACATATAATTTTACGAGTTACATCACATATAATTTACCTACTGGGGATCTTCAAAAGAGCAAGCTTTCACTCTTATCACCTCTAAGGCGATTAACCTGTTTCTTTAAGTCTAAGAAGAAAACGGAGTTGTCTACAGAGGTGGAGGAATTCCCGGACGGTCAAAAGTGGCTAAGGAATTGGCGAATGGCCAAAAATGGCTAGGCAAAATAATTTCAAAAAATCTTATAGATGCAGTGTTTGAATCATGTTTTTGATGGTGGAAATAGATTCAGGGCCATAAAAAATGTTTAGAATACCTAAAATTATGAATTTTGACATCTTTTACTTAAATTTACAAAAATCCTTATAGATGAAATTTCCATAAATTTCCGATATTTAGATTATGGCAAAAAGTTAACTTCTAATCCTTACTCCAGGCCCGCATACTCCAGGCCCAATGGCTAACGCGACGAATTTCGACTAATCATTTTTGGAAAATAAACAAAATATTGATGGCGAGTTTGGAAGGCGTGGGCAATTACGGAATTATAATTCCATAGGAGATAGATCATACACGTGTAAGTTTTCACCGCTCGTTCTTTAGTTTTCAGTCACACAAGTCTGTGTTAGTAATGGTCATTAGATTTATATTAGGAGCCTAAGACTGGTTGTCAGCAACCAAAGCAGGAGGTAGCTGGTTCACCTAACTAATAAATTCACGAGGAGCTGCAATTTTTTTCTTTTCCGCCGAATAACTTAACTCGGGAGAACATTCGATTGGTTCTTCGATCGAGGAGAACTTCTGGTGGTTTCCATGGTTTACTGTTTTGAATTTTCACCTCGGAAAATGCAAACGAAGAATATGTAAATTTTTATGCGTTTCCATTCTTGACCGTTTTGCATTCACATTGTTATATAAAATACGAACGAAGAATGTGAGGAAGCAACGAGGCTCACGCGGTAGATGGCACTCTCCGCCACCTACTCTTCCCCAACTAAATTGCATATATACTCTCGTTATTCTCACAGTTCCTCGGAAGAGGTTCTGTGAATCTCTCCCTCTCGTTACCTTATGATCTATATGCATAGGCCTTCAAGGTAAATATATCAATTACACGCCTATGGCTATGGCTTTGAGATGTGCGTATCTCCCAACAAGGGAGGCGCAGAGCTTGAGATCCTGGGACGATTATCCCCGATCCTGCAAACTCACCAGATTTGCTGTAACCAGTGAGTTGCGGACCACGCGGAAAACGAAGCCCGTGTTCGATCCTCTTAAGCTTCCTACTGTACAACGATCTGGTGAGTTGTTAGATCGGCTGGAGCGTATCTACAAAGAGGGGATGCTTGGATCTAATGATGTGTTGCTCCCCATGGAGCCACTGTGGGCGGGGCCGGTGTTTAAGGGAAAGCCGATGAGAGTCGCGTATCAGGGCGTGCGTGGTTCGTATTGCCAAGAGGCGGCAGTTCGAGCCTTCCAGAGGTGCGATGCGCTCCCCTGCGAAGGGGGCATGGACTCCGCCTTCGAGGCGCTGGAGTCCAACGACGCGGACCGTGCAGTTGTGCCGGTGGAGAACTCGCTGGACGGAGTCATCGAGAGGAACTACGATTTGATGCTACGCCATCCCGATCTCCATGTCGTGGGCGAGCTGTTGTTGCCCATTAATCATTGCTTGCTGGCTGTCAGAGGGATGGCCAAGAGGCGTAGTTTGAAGACCGTGGTCAGCCATCCGCAGGCGCTCGCTCATTGCCAGCAACGTCTCACGGCTCTTGGCGTGGAGGTGGAGGCCGTGGACAACGCTGCGAGCGCGGCTCGTTTCGTGGCGGAAAACAGCATCGACGACACGGCCGTCATTGGCAGTCAAATTGCGGCGCGGGAATACGGTCTTGAAGTGGTAGAAGAAGAAATACAGGACGACTCGTCAAATACCACCAGATTTCTAATTCTGGGGAAGCCCAACAACAAAATCAAGAACTCCTCCGCACTCCGCGGGTCCAAGACGACGGTGGCCTTCGCGTTGAAAGAGGGAACAGGGGATCTGTTCAAGGCGCTCTCAATATTCGCAGTGCGAGACATAACAGTGACAAAGATCGAATCCCGCCCGCAGCGCCAGAAGCCCCTGCGTATGGTGACGAGCGAAGAGCAAGAGGAGAACAGTTCCAAGTGTTATTTCGAGTACGTTTTCTTCGTAGATTTGGAGGCCCCGGCCACAGATGATAATCCTGATAGTTTGCAAAGAGGTCTAGAACAGCTAAGGCAGATTTCCAGTTTTGTGAGGATCGTTGGAAGCTATTCAACCATCTCCATCGTTTCATAGCTCGAAACAACTAAACAAATCTTTTTTCTCTGCTGGTGATATTTGTATGCAGATTTGTATACTTGTAAATTGTAGAGTCGCTTGAAGCAACAGATCGATGATTTCTGCAGTATCATACATATGTAAATGCACGTGGAGCTTCACGATCCTCAAAATCGTGTTCTGAACGGTTAACATAGTTAGAAATTTGGCAAACCTCTGCTCGGATATAAATAAAAGCATGATTTAGCCTTGTAAATAGTTATCTTATTATTTATTATTCCTCATCATGAATTGATGTGCAATCTGAAATTTTTTAAGTCCAGGCAATGAGTTTTTCCCTAAGCAAGAATCAAATTGATATATTCATTTTAACCCAATTTCTAGGGTCATGCTCGAATGTAAGGTGGTTCTCTCCCAATAAAATCTTATGTTGTAATAGGTCAATGTATAAATATTATTGAATTGAATATTATTACATGTATGGTTGATTTTATGGCTCGACAGTGAGGGACACATAGACATGATATATGGTATTTTTTTAATGGTTTTTTTAAGAGTTATTAGTAATGATATAGTAGTTTAGATTTATTTTAATTTTGAGTCTATTAAGTGTTTAGAGGGGTAAATTTTTTTGGAGAGACAAACTTTAAAGTAAGTTTTTTTAAGAGATATTTTTAATGATACATTAGATTAGTTTAGATCTATTTTAATTTTAGATCTACTAAATTTTTAGAGAAATTAAATTAAACAAAAAAAAATCTTATGAAAAAAATAGCATGTGGATAAAGAGTATAGATGGAGATATGGGTGATATGTTACAATTTGAGTGAGAGAAATAACACCGCGTTGAAAGTAAAGTGAACTCCTCCTTATCTATGTTACAATTTAAGTGAGAGAAATAACATGGTGTTAAAAGTAAAGTGACCTCCTCCTTATCTATCCTATTGACTTGAGTTGCAACATGCCAATTGAGGGGATGCTTAGGAATTTCAACATTGTACTTGCAACTTTAGTTTTGTTTTATACCCTTCTAGAGAATGCTTAGCAATTTCAACATCGTACTTAAACTTTAGTTTTGTTTTATACCCTTCTAGGGAATGCTTAGCAATTTCAACATTTTTCTTAAACTTTAGTTTTGTTTTATACCATTCTAGGGAACTGGCCAACTTGGTAATTTGGAAATGGATGGTTGGTGAATGTAGTTATGGATCCTTGATTGATTGTGATGGTTCTCTGGTGGTGTTGATGTTTTTTAAAGATGCAATGAAGCCCTAACTTTCACAAAGACCATAACTCCATTACCAATATGTTTGGACACTCAACTCCATAAAGACAGTATAAGCAATCTATCCCAAACAAGGAAAGGCACTCTAGATGACATTGAAGTATAAAAAATAAATACAAATAAAAGATTACTTTGGAAGAAAGAATTGAAATCCTGCAAAATCTTTACTTTCATAAACAACCTTAAACCCCAACTAAAAGGTGAAGGCATGTATTGTATATCACTAATGCAAAATGAAATTGAACACTGTGTAGGAAGCATTCCCTTGATTCTCGTTTAATGAAATATGTAAACTTCTCTTGTATACGTATCCAATTCAACCCATACCGGATAAAAATAAAAAAAAACAACAAGACTAAATTTCAAGACATTTCATATGACATTTGTTCATACAACCTTGTCTTCAATTAATCAATTTAATTAAAATGGTGAAAGGGTATAACTATTAAGAATATTTTAGAATATTCAATGGAGGTTAAATCCTTATCATCCACTTATTAATTATTGATAATCAAATTGAAATTATGGAGACAGTATTCCAAAATAGACATGGCTATAGACATAATTAAATAAGAAAATCAATTACTATCAATGATTTTATGCATAAATCAGCTAGTATTAAAAGTACATAAGTTAAATTAATATTTATAATAAATCTACAAAATATTTTTTTATTATTTTCTAATAAAGTGCATGAACCTCATTTATTAAAATCAACGCATACTTTTAGGACATCAACACATACTTTTAGGAGGAGATGTCATGGTAGTAAGGATTTTTTGTGAGGAAGATCCTAGAGGAAGAGAGAGTAGATACGTATGTATGTTAAATTAGTTAACTATTATTTGTGTTTATATTATTATTTTCATAGATTTCAATTAAATATTTTATTAAATTTTTTTATTTTTGTGGTTGTGGCTTTCGACATGGACATAAGAGAATTTACTTATATTAAGATAAGCATCTAATCTACATACCTATCTTTATAACACAAATAACTAACATAAATAATGACTTATATTATACACCTACATACATATCTAACCCATGCACATATGTACCCCTCATAGTTCAAACCCATATTGTATATAAAAGACACACTTAATGACTCGTGTAATTGGAAAATACACCTAATTAACATGAATAATGCATCTAATCTCTGCAACTACTCAGTCATATAGCCATCTACATGGCCTAAATTTTTAACCTATGCATTCATGACCAATGTAAATAAAAGACATGGTATATAGTTTTAAACTTGGTGTTAATTTTTTAAGCAAAATCTAATGTTATATTTTCCATTGATAATGTCAATATTAGTAATAACCCATGAAATAATGCCGATCTTTTATAAAATACAAGTTACAAATATAAATGCGAGAAAAAGGGTTAGATATGTAACTCAACCACCCACTTAATAACTACTAACAATTAAATTAAAATTTTAGAAAAGCTATTCTAAAATAATCATGCCTATAGGCATAATATTATCATTATTATGCTCAGTTTGAAGGTGAATGGGTGCACTGTTAAAGCACTAGCACTCCTTGCGATAGGTCATTGATTCAAATCCCCTGTGGGTGCTTACCTACCAAAAAAAAATATTATTTTTTAATAAGCTGTCATGACATTATTATTATAAAAAATTATTATGTAGTACATCAAAAAAAAACTACAAAAAATTTACAAGATTTTTATTATGGAAATTTTTTACATTATTATTATATAAAATAACTATATAGTAACATAAAAACTTAAATAAAAACTTAACAAGATTTTTAATTATGAAAATTTTTAAATAAAATACCATGACTTATCCATACTGCACTCCAAAAAACCAGATTTATTTTAATTTAACTTTATAACATTTTTTCAATGAAATTAAAATACTAAATATAAAATATCAATTCATAATTTAGTTAGTATATGTAATTTAATTTGTTATTAAGTTTAAATAGGGCGGAAAAAATATGATATTCAATTTTTTAACTATTAATTTCATAAATAGTTACTTTATATAATTTAATTTTTATTAAGTTTAAATATGATGAAAAAAATATGATATCTCAATTTTTTTTAACTATTAATTTAACTTTAAAAATTATGGTATTTATCTACAATTCACTATATGATTGTAAAAATATTTAAAAAAAGGAAAGTATAACATGAATAAACTCATGTTTTGACATTTTCAAATATTTATATTAATAAGTCATTTGAAAATATAATAAAATAAATAAAGCTTTTTGTTTGAATTTTTTTCAAAAATACATATAATGGAGATGAATAAAGCTTTATGTTTGAATTCTTTTAAGGAGATGTTATAATGTATGTAAATAACTACAAATAAAAATGGTTTAAATAAATTCCTTTGTAAAAATTTTGAGGTGGTCAATACCCACACTAAAAAGTGTAAAATGATTTGAAATATAAACTCAAGCATAGATTATATGTGACAAGAACATAAACTAATAGAAGCCGAGGTACGAGGAAATGCACGAACGGGTCGTCACCTTCAACAGTGAGTTTGGAAAATAAGTTAGGGAAATCAAATAAGTTTTAAAATAGATTTTCCATATGGAAAAAATGTCAATCTAAATGATTTATTGTTAACCTTCAGGTTAGTGGTTTCAAAATGGATTAGGGAAATCAAATAAGTTTCAAAATGGATTTTCCATAAGGAAAAAATGTGAATCTAAATGATTAGGAAAAAATGTTAATCTAAATGATTTATTGTTAACCTTCAGGTCAGTAGTTTCAAAATGGATTTTCCATACAGACAAAATGTCAATCCAAATGATTTATTATTAATCTTCAATAAAGTTTCCAAATGGATTTTCCATAAGGAAAAAATGTTAATCTAAATGATTTATCGTTAACCTTCAAGTCTCTAATCTCTCTGCTTCAAACCCGATATAATCCTTGAACCCAATTTACATTTGAAAATGAAATTCTCTTTCTGATTTTGGTATATCATCACCTTCAACAAATAAGTTTCAAAATAGATTTTCCATACGGAAAAAACTTCAATCTAAATGATTTATTGTTAACCTTCAGGTCTCTAATTACTCTGCTTCAACTTCATTTTTAAAACCGATATAATCCTTGAACCGATTTACATTTGAAAGTGAAATTCCCATTCTGGTTTTGGTATAAAAATGTCAATAATTGGTTTCGATAAATGAATATATAAATATCTAATAAAATTTTATGTTAATAAATTTCACAAATGAAAATTCAATGAATGCTTTTATGAATGCTTTGGTAAATGCTTTCTTGACATTAAAATATATGTATTGATGGAGTTTAGAAAATGCACAACAAATTTAGGAAGGAATGCCTAAAACACATAAACTACATGCTTTCACCATTGTATTTTTTATTAAATTTAATAAAATTGCTGGATGGACAGGATATATGCCTAAAACACATGAACGACATGCTTTCACCGTTGTTTTTTTTATTAAATTTAATAAAATTCATGTGCAGGCAGGATATTCCATAAGTCTATGGCATAGTCTAACAATAGGTGTATACTTTGAAACCAAACAGGATATTTGTGTGCCATGATTTCTGGCTAAAATAGTTTACAATGCTGGTAAGGAGAGAGAATATGAAAGTTGTTGAAAATGAAGCCTATGCCATAGTGTGTATATTTTGAAATCAAACAGGATATTTGTGTGCCCATGATTTCTAGCTAAAATAGTTTACAATGCTAATAAGGGGAGAAGATATGAAAGTTGTCAAATGAACTTTCCACCGAAGGGTGGAATTCAAACAATTACCATGCTAAACTAAATTCATAAATAACCATAACCATAGGTTGCGAAGTAATTTAGCCAATTAAAATAGCTATTTTACCAAAATTGTGTAATTTCCAGCGAAGGGTGGAATTCAAACAATTACCATGCTAAACTAACTTCATAAATAACCATAACCATAGGTTGCAAAGTAATTTACCCAATTAAAATAACTATTTTACCAAAATTGTGTAATTTATCCAATCTTAAAAACAGTTAAGCGGAGACAAACAAAAAAAACTTGACAATAACTATTATTAATCACAAAACATAAGGCTTCTTTCTCACTACCTTTGCACAACGAGAGTAGAGAATGTCTTCCCCCAGGGTGCCAATAGCGTTTTGAGAGAACTTGGCCCTTGGTCCATAATTCTGATATTCGGCATAGAAAAGAGCCATTCTTGCTGGGATGGGTGATCGTCATATGCACGAAAGATTGTGGAGGAATTTAGAACCACAATTGGAAGCAAAGGATCAGTTGCAGGGCATCACCCCTGGGGTTTGATGAGTTTGTCAAAATAAGAATTCAATAATATTGTTCTTGATACATTTTCCATAGTCTGCCACACTCTGTGAAAATCCGGATTGGAATTGAAATCCCTCATATATTCCTTGGTTCCATCCACTCTATAGTGTTGGAAGATCAACCATGCTCAGTGAGTTGGGTCCGTCCCATTGCTCGTTGTTATGGGATTCGTCTCACTAGAATTTGATTTAAAGTAATGGGGGTGCACCAGAATTTGATTTAAGCTAATAGCGGCGCAACAAAATGGAACAGTTGTCGAATACTGCGGCCAATGGCGCACCAGAATGGAACAATTGTCGAATATTGTGGCCACCTATAACGAAATTTTGTGCATAAAGGCAGTTGGATTCATGCCCCACTAACCAAGGTCGGAGCCGTTGCCACTTGGTTAAAGCAGTTTGCAATTCAAATCAACATCCTACCGGAATCTAATCATCTAACATGAAATCGAACGGTGCAAACAGAGGACACAAGGGCATCAAAGGAGTTGTTTTCACATAAGAACACCTTACGGCGTAAATATACATACATAAGAAGAGTTGAGCATATTCCCTTCAAAATCAATATAGGTCATTAATTAAAAAAATATAAATATAAATTATAAATTAAAAAGAGTTTGGAAAATTTAAAATATTATGTATGTATAAATTAAAAAAATTAATGTGGATGAGAATCTCTTGACTTTTAAAAAAATAAAAAAATTAATTGATGATCTATATTGATTTTGGAGGGAATATGCTCAACATATGCTTAGTCTCAATGCTTATCAAGGTTTGTGGTTTGTTACAACGTTTGTTAGCTACATTAACTTTTAATAAATTTAAAAAGTTAGATTCATGCCAAGTGGCTCATTGACCACCATTTTCCTAGGGATTTGAGATTATTCCAATTCTAATAAGTTCCTCCATGATAAGTTCCTAATTATTATTTATAACATTCATTTATATATAAACAAATTTTATCTAGCAAAATGGTCCATTACTTTTAATAAATTAAAATATTAGATTGGTGTCAAGTGGCTCCTTACTCACCAATTTCCTAGGGATTTGAGATTATTCCAATTCTAATAAGTTCCTCCATGATAAGCCCCTCATTATTATTTATAACATTCATTTATATAAACAAATTTTATTTAGAAAAATGGTCCATTTTACAATAAGATGTGTAATTTTCTTCTTCTCATGTTAAAGTTGACCCATAATCTTTTTTATAAATGGTTAATCAGGTAAATGTATGCATTGGTAAGGCATTTTTTGTGTTGTAATAGTTTTTTTGGTTATATTTATGAAGTTTTGGGCAATATAAACAACATTAATATTTTTAATGTGTTGTAGTAATATTGTATTGATTTTTTATTTTTGTTCAAACAAGTTAATTGTAATAAAACTCATAACAATCTAACAAAAAAAATTATATCAAAATATAATACAATTTATATTTATTTAATGTATTGGATTTTTATTTTATCAATCTATAGGTATTGTGTCAAAAATTCATATAACAAGATTAACTTAGAATTTTAAATAGATTTTTATTTATAATAAATTTATAATATGGGACAATGGTATTAAAAAAATATCTAATTTTAATATGCTTATAATCATGTATATTTTGGAATAGGGTTTCCAAAACCTCCATGAAATATTATATCATATTTTTATTGGTAGTCACAAATCAAAGAGAGACTTATTTCAAAATTAGTTATGTCATTTTTATATTTTTAATTAAATTGATTAATCAAATAAAAATGTGATTCGAACAAGTCTCATTTGAAGTGAGTTATGATTTTTTAGGGATGTGGTATTGATGGTCCATGTTATTGGCCCATATTATTGTTACAAAATTTGTTTACAAGTTAAGAATCCTCATGATTAAATAGAGGTGACTCACTATGGTTAATATTCCCATTACATTTTTTCCACATATATCACTTCTTTTAATAATAATGATAATAATAATATAACTTAATTTTTATGATTTTCTTTTAATTTTAATAATGTGAGATGAATTTTGAAGTAAATATTTTGATGGTTATCATGAATTCATTTCCATTAGCATTTATCAACCATTTAATTTATATAACTATATTAACATTACATGTCTAGAATTTCTAAAATAAAAAGAATATTTCTCATCTTTAAAAAAATGTCCTCATTCTCAAATTTCAATGCATCATCTTAATTACGAGGTTTCATGAAAATGCTCCATTGCAGGGTGAATACATAAAGATGGGTTACACTTTTGGGCCAAATGTGGTGATGAAATTTCAAAATTTTACTCTTTTATGGAATTGAAGCCTTCAAAATTCATATAAGTGTTGTGAATTTTGATTCCGAGTAAAAAGATAATTTGTGGAGAATTATGTTGTTGTCCTAATGATATTTTTGGCAAAAAAAATTAGTGTCCTATAATCTGTCAATTTTCCATTAAATGAAATGCTTGTCCTTGCAAATTTTTACACATATTAACAAGTATGTGTGTGTTCACGTAGTATAACTTTGTGTGTGTGTGTGTGTGTGTGTGTGTGTGTGTGTATATATATATATATAGATATAAGCATGATTTACACGGGTATGCATATTAAAACTTTATTTTTCTATGCAAAATTATAATTTTTTATTATTTTTCGAAGTTGGCAAATTAATATTTCAATTGCATTTTTCAGCAACCATTTTAAATGAATGAAGAGTATCATTTTAAATACCAAGAGTATCCTTTTGAAGAGGACTCATAAATGAAGAGGCTAATATTTTTAGATTTTATTGTTTTTGTTTTGTATATTTTATGTTATTGATCTTTTATTCAGCCCCTTTGAAAATGTCCAAAAAACTTTCAAGCATTATGATTAAAAAAATTAGATGAAAAATATCATATGAATTTGAAAATGTCAAACTCATATGCCATTGGATGGAGGATTATTTTATGAATCCAACATAATCAACTCTACTACTTAAGGGCAAATTCTACATTGAGTTTTCTAGGGTACAAAATGGTGTTGTAGAGAAATCTACAGAAAATGTGCTAAATGTATTTTTTTAAGGACCTCAGGAGTTCGATCGAGCGCTTAAAATATATAGTTCAAATATCTCGATCAAGGGCTTAAGAAACCCTTGATCGAGCTCCTAGAAATGTAACTCCCACCTACCAACCACCAACTATTATTTATGGTATTTATGAGAAATGATAGGCGTAGGAGCTCAATCAAGCAAATAACTTGATTGAGCTCCTATTGTCACCCAAAAAAAAATAAAAATTTGAATTCTGCATGGATCAAAAAAATAACAACAAACATAATTCATAAGAAAATAACAGAATGTGTAATTATACAAGAATTTACAACCAACATGGGGAATTCGAAATTTTGATCTTGAAAGGAGATAGAGTGTTGTTGTAGCGGCTACAACCACCCTCCAAAATGTTTCCTTAGCTTCATTTTGGAGCCTCCCTACCAACTTTTCTCAGCAGCATGTCTTAGTTCGTCAAGTACACAAGCTTCAATGTTTTTCTTACAAAAAGGCAGCCTGTCTATCAGAGCTTGATGCATCCCCCTAATAGGGTGTTTGTTTATACTTCGTCCAGCTACAGGCTTAGCATCTCCCTTAAGAAATTGCACAATTTTGGAGGGAAACCAGCCTTCCCTCCAGAAATTGCACAATTCTATCTGGCAGCTTGCTGTGCTCTAGAATTACGCAATTCTGCCAGTCAAGGTTGATCCCGAGTATTGTGTAATTCCTCCCAACAAGGTTGCTCAACCCAGGAATTGCACAATCCTAAGCAGTAGTCAACTACTCTGCCTAGAAATTGTGCAAATCTCCTAGGCATCTAGCCCAGCTCCCTTCAAGAAATGCACATTTTCTCCCAGCAGCTGAGTAGCCTCTTGCATGTACAATTGAGTTGACTGGTTCCCTCCGAGCCGAGAAAAACCAATTTGCATGCATGGGCTACTTATCCTAAGATAGCATGCAAAGGCATCCCTTGATTCAGGGATTTACTTTTAGCAGCTAGAGGTTGCATGCAAGGATCATCTCAGAAACCTCCCACCAAGTGTCACTCTTCCTAGATTTTTGGCATGCACGTCACATCTTCGATTTTATCAAAACTCATGAACCAGACATTGTAAAGCTCATTCCTAACATCAACCTTGCAACTTTGACATCCCACATTGCATCTATGAGCCATCGACACATTCAGCTTAGTTGTTTTGGGGTAAACCCACTTCCCATGTCTTGTGTTGCATTTTAGGTGCTTTTTGTGTTTCAGTTCGTATGAATGTTGTCTTCTTGATTTTAGTGAGTGATTTCTATCATTTTGATACATACTAGCTTGTACTAGCACCATTTCAATTTTCGTTAACATCTCATTGCTATCGCATGCATGAAAAAAAATTCACAAGTAGTCATCAATTCGACAACTCGCCTCACCCACATGCATGATGTTCCGTTTTCTAAATCTACCATTCACTGTTTGCATGCATGATCATTCATTTATTCTTACGCTCAATATCGCCATGCATTCACATTCACACTCGCTTTCAATTAAACGTCAGCGAGTCTAGGCAGCCTTGGCCTAGACTCTGCCTCACAAAGACAACATTACACTATTCTGAGAAGGAATGTTCTGTCTTCCTATTAGGAAATGTGCATTTCTACCCAGTGACTATCCTCCAGTCTTGCATTGTGCAATTCTAAGGGGCAGTGATTGCTAACCCAGAAAATTGCGCAATGCAGTCACTGAGCCTACAACCATTACCAGCTGAGATTTCACATTGCACAACTCGAGTAGTCAACAGCTAAACTGGACTATGCATTATGTAATTCCAGTAGTCAGTCAACCTCCCAATAGCCTAGATTGTGCCTTGCGCAATCTTGGCAATCGGTCTCCCAACCTCATGGCAGAAATTGCACAACTTTCCTAATCAGTCACACAAGTATGTTGGAAGTCAGTTCTCAAGTTCATTTTGGTTTTCGACTGACAGATTTCTTGCCATGAGTGTTTCCATGTCTCCAGGTATCGTAGGTGTTCATCTGCCTCTTAGTAATACAATACAATGGTTTCCAAGAGAGTAGAGTCAAAGACACTATTCAGAGCACACTTGGGGATGCAGTAGATCAAGTGTCTATGGACTTTCCTACCCACGAAGACATCAAGTTGTTCATAGACAAGGACATTAAGCTATGATGACAACAACATCACAGTGAGTAGCATCATGAACAGCCGCTGAAGGTAGCATACCGGATGCAACAAATGCAAGAGGAAGGTTTTTGACAACGCAGAGGTGGAACAAAGTTGCAAGCTCAAACGGATCCACTGGTGATGAAAGCAACTTTGGTGACTCAGGCTATGAGGTGATGATGCGACATGAAGATCACTGAAGACATAGAATGGAACAAAGAAGGAGTTGCATGTGCTAAAGTAGAAACTCAAGGAATAGCATGAGTTGCATAAACAAACGAATGAGTTTCAACAGGAACAAGAACAGTAGGGGGTGCAACATGCACTCATGGATGAAATTGCACCTGTACAAGTTATAGATCCATCCCAGCAACTGGCATGGAGCAGACAAGGTGAACAGTGTTGTTGATCGCATGCAAGGGAATGAAGCAGCGTGCATGTCATTGTTCACACACATGAAATCCCACCCATTCAGCACACTCACCGAGGTGAAGACAAGGAGCCAGTCTAAGTGGAGCTAAGCATGTAGTTGACAGTTGATGTGCATGACCACCAGCACACACTAGGAGATCAACACGGAAACTATGCATTAGTGTGTTGCTAGTTCATCCGCACCCAAGAAGACCATGTGCATGCTAGTAGATGAGTTGGATGGAGGATCCATACCAATGCACCCGGATACAATGGATTCAAGAGTTCACTTCAGCAAGATGTCAGCATGGGGTGCATACACACCATCACGAATGACCAAGCTTGGCATTAACTCACCACCTTCACCATCACAAGCATGTCAGAGAGTTGGTCTCACCACAACGAACAGAGTGTCAGTGATTTCTTGCATGGATTTCTCAAGCCATTTTGTCTCACATGAGGACATTTTCATTATAATGTAATGTCGTGTCAAGTGGAAATTCAAGTGTCAATAGTTGGATGTAACAATCATAGAGTAGATGAAGAATCATGAGGGTAGATGAACTGTCACAAATGGGAATGTCAAGAGTCACCCCACCCTTTGCTATAAATAGAACCTCATAACTCATTGTAAAGGCTTTTGGTCAGCCAAGCTTCTGATAAGATTACCTTGGAGAAAGCTTGGATGGTATTGTAATGAGCCTTCGCTACTCCACTGTGTAGAGCTAGTACATTTCTTTAGAGGAGTAGGCAGTTGCGGCTTTAACATTCCGCTATCAGAACTAGTGGTTGGAAATGGATGTATTGTATGACTGGAACTCACACTTCTTAATATAACAAGATCCAACATGTTTCATGTATATGTTGTATTGTATTCTATGCTATCTAGTTTACTCTAAATTATATATGTATTAGTTTTCTTACATGTGCATGTATAGCTATCTATGTATGTATATATGAATCTTTCTAAAATGTGCCATTGATTTAACCACCACTTTGGATTGCTTGTTAACTTTCCTTCCATCTTGTGATGCATCTTGGCTCATGTGTTCCCTTCTTAACTGCATGCTATCACAAGTTTCCAAGGGGTGCACTCATCTCAACCCCCGTGTGTTAGAACCTCTCATGCACTTTCCTTGGCTCACTATAGCTATCACACCTGTAGTGGCCAATCTAAGGTGCTAGATTAGACTAGATTTATTATCGACCAGGGTAAGTAAAATTTGAGGCATGTGTCTAAAATATATAGACATAAAGGATTCCTAACTAAGTGTTTGTTGTGATAGGCGATAGTACTTCTTTACAGAAGGTTAAGATATGTTTCCCCTCACCTTAACACTCAGATCACCTAGGTTATCTAACTGTCCTAAGGATACAACGTATGGCTAGACTGAGATTTGAATCCCCTTACAAGGATGTTGTGCACAAAAGCTCTGTCTAGTTAACACTGAAGCATTCATAAAGAAATCAAAAGCACACTGAACTTTAAATGCATAAACAAACAAAGTCTATGGAGATGCTTTAAAATATAACGATGGATCAAATCTCTTACAAGACCTGGTTCAATGATCTAACGATAAGATCTTCAAGCTATCACCATAAATACCATTTGTGAGAATTCATAATCAAATCGACAAAGTCATGAACATGGAAATAACATTAAACAGTATGTGTTCTATGTAAATTCAAAAGATGCTAAGGAAACGAAATTAACAGTATACCAATCCACGCAGGGCCCGTACACGTTTCAATGGTACACTGGAATGAACGCAAGCAACGAGAGTATTAACGCATAGACACTGCTGGAGTAAAATCATAACTATATTCATGCGCTGAAGATTGCAATCACATATAGGAGTTTGGTTCTCAAAAAATACACAGAGATAATAATCGTAACTATCTCCGAAAACAAAAATAATACACAGTCTTTATCTGCCTTCCTATCTGAATCGAATGTACATTCATTAAGCAAATGTTTTTACTTTTACAATGGAGTGATTTTTGGTCATTCTAATATAAACCAATTTCCAAAAAAGACAAAACGAAACCGGTTTGGAAACCATGGCTTTTACTACCTTTGTAACCAAAAGGCTGGGGTTTGACCCAGCATTGACCGAATAACCAAGAGCTTTTGATCTGCTGTAAAATCGATTTTTCTGCATGCATGTACATTCAGGAGCTCATTCCTATCCTTTGCTTTGGCTTGCCTGTCATGCCACGTGTCAGATGATAAACCATTTACAGGATGTTATTACTTCCTGTAACCTTTTTGTTGAAAATTCCTAATTTCTAACATAAAAATTCATAAATTAACTTTAATGCAAACTAACAACTATAATGTTATTAACTAATCAATTTCGATGGATGTAAAGGGGTCTATGGAGGAAAAAGATAGACAAATGATGATGTTTTTAGAAGAAAAAGATGGTAATGGAATGGTACCAACATCTCCCCCAAGCTTAATGTCTTAGCATGTTCTCATGCTAACCCTGATGTGTTGCCTCTATACTTTGTCCCTGCCTGTACCTCTGTTGCCTTTAACAATGCATCTATGTTCTTTTTATCTTGGGCTTCCTTCTGAATGTGGAGCTCATGCTTCAAACTCTTGTATTTCTCCTTGAGGGATTTCTTTTGGGTATACCATTTAGTTTCCCACTTGCAAATGTTAGTCTGTTCAGCCTTGAGCTCTTTAATTTGCTCCTTAAGCTTCTCATTCTTCTGCTGGGTTTTCTTAGTCTGAGTTTTCAACATCTCATTCTCCCTCTTGATAACTTTTTCTAGCATTTTGGCTTCCATTAGTTCTTCTTTTAATTTTTCGATTTGCTTTTCCAGCCTCCATTGTTTCTTAATTGCAGGTGGTGACTCCTTTCCTTGCCTATTGTTGTTATCAACCTCCATTTCAGCTTCGTGTCCATGGTGTGAGTGAGAACTGCTCTCGATGTCCATTGGTGCATGTGCATTTGATTCGGGTTGATCTTCTTGTGGCTGGGTCTTTTGTGCTCTCCTGGATCTTCTTGTATAGGTAGTGAAAATTTTATCTTGCTCCATTTTATGGGCAGCCTCTTGTCTCATCTTTCTTGTCCTCACACTACTACTAGGTGGAGGGACATTGCTTGATTTATGCACAGGAATCTCTTCATCAATGTCAAGCATAAATCCTGAGTGCCCTTGTTGTTCTTTCTCATCCTCTCCATCTTTGATTTGATTGGAAACCAGGAATTCCTTCCATGTCTTGCCCCTTTTTTGCACTTCAAATTCAATGAGAATCTTAATTAACCCAAAATGATATAAAATTTTGTCCTCATTACCTTTCTACTTTTGGATAGTATTTGACATCTTGGTCAAGCTCTACAAGAGGAAATATGGTAAACTAATAGTGCACTGCCCCTTTAAATGTAACAAAAGTTTAATATGGTACAAATAGACTATGTTATATCGACCCTCACATGTAACAAACTTTTGGATTATATACACCATCTTGTCCCATGGATGCATCAACCAGCTCCTTGGGACGCCCTTCTTCCAGTTAACCGATGAAACCCTCAACCTGGACATGAATTGGGTCCATTATTTCTCTTTGAATTGTTTAGTTTTGAAGTACTTCTCTCCTTCTGGGTGGATCCCTAAGGACTGTGCTATAGTGTCTTCTGAGACTCTAAATGAGAAATTTACCTATTAATGCTTTCTCCCCATTAAATGTAAAGGAAAACTGTTTAGTCACTTCCTCGTTTCTTCCATTAAACTTCTCCAAGAAGGGTAGCCACTGTTTCTCTCTTAAAATTGCAATGCAGTCATCGTGGTACTGAGAACTATCAAATGTGTTTGGCTCTACTCTATTAGTCATTTTGACAAAGAAACTCTTGCTCTAACCCTCTTCGTTTATGCTTATTAATTGAACAAGGGTATTTTGGTTTGTTACCTTTGCTTTTTGCTTCACACAACTAACCTGGTGGCATCCTCTATTCTTCGCAATCAGCTCCTTCAATGGCTTAAGCAGTGATCGGATGACTGGCCTTGAATTATGGCGGAGGTGGAAATTTATGAGCCCAAATACTGTGCTTTCCTTTCATAGCACTTGTTGTTCTCGGCCTCCATTTTTGAAATCACAACACTTGAATTGCTAATATGGAACACCCTTTCTACAACTGAGAATGAAATAGAATTTTAACAACCGACTTGACCCAATTCACTATAATAATAAAAAATCATATTCATAGTCCAATGAAAGAGGAGTAGCTGTACTGGGTTGTGTGAATACTATCATGAGAACGCCGTGAGCATGTATGAAGTACTTGAGTGTAATAATGGATAGTCGCCTGCATGAGTCGACTTGGTCGAGCGATCATGTTATAACTTGGTCAATTCAAAATCAATGCATGAATCCGTGTAACATTTGGCTTTCCAAGAGTTCACCACCTGTCCCTTTCTCATTGGTTCTTGGTTGACTAAGGAGACGTTGGACCGATAGTAAGGGTTGATGGCCGATAGGGAGTGAATAACAAGGCTGGGCTGGGAGGGTGGTAGAATAGAGGATTTAAAAAAATCGTAGGAGAAGTATGGGGATAGGCTAGAGTGTTGGGAAATGGTAGGAATTAGGAACATGACAAGAGTGGTGGATACATGGGTGTTTTTGAAATTGATTATAAGCAGTTATAGTCATTACATTTAACACTAAATTAATCCAAGAATTTAAATGTTAAAAATAAAAATGATAACAATACTTTACACTTTTATTGGTTGATCATGAGTTGAGTTGGCATGCGTAGGTAGGATTTCTTGTTCATATATGACTAATCTTTATTGTCCATAACAAGTCCCTCTGAGATGAATGTGGATGCAATAGGTCCCTCTAAGATCTGGAGAATGGTTGTGCAACCTCTTTGAAATCTGGAAAAGAACTATATGTGTGCGGCTTCCTTAATCTTTGATGTTTGATGGAGCCTCGATGACAAGCAACCTTTGGATCTCTATTGAAACTTTGTTGAAGCTTTGTTGAAGTAGCTTGAGATAGTAGTCTCTAACAGGTCCCTTTTATGTTTGTTGAACAGGTCCCTCTATTGTTGGTGCTGGTATCATGGTCTTCTGAACAGGTCCCACTGCATAGTGCTTAAACAGGTCCCTTTGATTAGAACAAAGACAAAAATAACTTTTTTATTGAAATACTGAAGTGCTGAAACAAACTTGTTTGAGAATTTACAATGAAGAGATAAACTCTTTGAAAATTTGCAGTGAGGAGATGAGATAAAAAACAAAAATGCTGATGCTTCTCCCCCACTAAAGCTTTGACTTGTCCTCAAGTCATTATTAAATCGATGAATCAATAGGAAACCAAAAGAACAAGGAATTCTTACCAGCCAAAGAATTGGTTTTCAAGGAAGAATTCTGGGTTAGAGTGTGCCAGAGTCTGGTTTTCACATCTAAACCATTATTATTATTATTATTATTATTATTTTAAATTTTGTTTTTTTTTTATAGATTTTTTCTAAATGGAAATGAAATGAACTAAGGTAGAGATACTATAGCTGAAGGCTGCAATATCTCAGCCTCCCTTTGCTGAGATATAGTTTGAAGAAAATCCTCCTTGGTGATGGGCTTATGATAGAGTTTCAACCTATGGCCATTGACAAGAAAGGGGTGACCTTCTCAATCAATGGTAATAAGCTCGATTGATCCATTCTCATGAACTTGAACTATTTCATATGGGCCCATCCAATGTGTGGTAAACTTGGCTTTATGATCTCTGAATTTAGAGTCAAAGAGTAAAGCCCAATCTCCTTCTTTGAACTGTTTTTTCTTGATATGTGCATCATGCCACTGCTTCCTTTGTCTTTGCATGAAGAGTGTTGTCTCCTCTGCTTGCTGCCTCATTTCATCTAGCTAGTTCAACTGCTGAATTCTTTCTTGTTGTGCTTCATTAAGATCAATTCCCAAATCTGTAGCCATCTTAAAAGTATGTATTTGAAACTCAATAAGAATCATTACCCCTTTTCCATACACCAATTTGTATGGTGTAAATCCTGTAGTATTCTTCCACATGATTCTATAAGCCCAGAGTGCATCTTTGAGCTTCTCCTCCCAATTCTTTTTGTTCATTGCTATGGTCTTAGTGATAATTCCTTCGAATGTTTTATTTGTTGATTCCACTTGGCCATTGGCCTGTGGATGGTAAGGTGTACTTCTTCTGTGCTTGATTTGATATTTTTCGTTGATTTCCTTAACTAACTTTGAAGTAAACTGAGTACCTTGATCTGTTACTATCTCCCTTGGTACTCCATACCTTACAAAAATTTCTTCAAAGAGGAAATTTACCACTGTTTGTTCAGTTGCCCAGACTAGTGCTTTAGCTTCAGCCCACTTTGTCACGTAATCAGTGCATACTAGGATGTACTTCTTACCATTGGAAGTTGGATTGATGGGTCCTATGAAGTCTAAAGCCCATTTTTCAAATGGCTATAGGTGTACTTGAGGCTGAAGTGGCATCTCATATGTATCTGTTGGCCTACCCATTCTTTGATAGCTATCACAACTCTTCACGTACTTCTTGGAATCCTTGAAAATAGATGGCCAACAGTACCCAAGACTAAGGATCTTGAATGTTGTTCGTTTAGCTGCAAAATGCCCACCACATGGTTCATCATCGCAAGATTTTAAAATATCAATAATTTCATAATTTCTTACACATCATCTAATAATCATATCATAACCAGTGTAAAATAAATTGCGATTAACCCATGAGAATCGAGCACTTTGTTTTATTAGCCTATTCTTTTCCTTTGGAGTAAAAGATGGAGGTGTTCTTCCTGTGGACAAGTAATTGGCCAAGTCAGCATACCAAGGATTCACTATTGAAATTGCAAATAAATTTTCATTTGGAAAAGAATCTTCAACCGAAACAACCTCACCTTGATTTTGCAGTCTAGAAAGAAAATCTACCACCTGATTCTCCTTACCTGGTCTATCTAACACTGTGATGTTAAATTCCTGTAACAATAATAACCATCTAGTAACTATGCCACTAGTTATTGGTTTATTCATTAAATGCTTAATGGCAGAATGGTCAGTATGTACAAAAACCTCATAACAAGTTATATAATGTCGGAATTTATTTACAACATTTATGACTGCAAGCATTTCTTTTTCTGTGACTGTGTAGTTTAATTCTGCAGGTGCTAGATTTTTTCTAATGAAATAGATGGCATAATGACAAGACTGCTCTTTTTGGCCTAATGAGGCACCTACTGCAATATCAGATGCATCTGTAAAGATGTGAAATGGTAGGTTCCAGTTAGGTCCTTTTAATACTGGTGTGGTTGATAGTTTTTCTTTGAGTGTTTCAAATGATTGCTGACAATTATCATTCCAGTTGAAAGGTGCATCTTTGGCTAGAAGCTTAAACAAAGGTAAATCTATTTGACTAAAATGCTCAATAATCTTCTGTAATAGCTTGCATACCCAAGAAAACTTCTTACCTCTTTTTGAGTCTTTGGAATTGGCAAATTGACAATGATCTGGATTTTTGATGTATGAACTTTAATGTTGTGAGAAGAAATATAGCGTCCTAATACTATCCCTTCATTTAACATGATAAAACATTTTTCATTGCTTCGGGACATATTAGCTTCAATACATCTCTTCAAAAAAATTTCAAGATTCGTTAATGCATGCTCAAATGAATCACCATACACTAAAAAATCATCCATATAAATTTCAACACAATCATGAACTAAATCAACAAAAATAGCTAATACAACTCTCTGAAATGTAGCTGGAGCATTGCAAAGTCCAAATGGAAAAACATTATAAGCATAAGTGCCCAAAGGAAAAGTAAAAGTGGTTTTGTCCTGGTCCTCTAAGGCTATCCTGATCTGGTTGTAGCCACTGAAACCATCAAGAAAAGAGAATGATGATTTCCCAGCTAATGTGTCTAGCACTTGGTCAATAAATGGTAGTGGGAAATAATCTTTGAGGGTTTCTTTGTTCAATTGTCTGTAGTCAACAAAAATCCTCCACTTACCATTTTTCTTGGGCACTACTACCAATGGGGATACCCACTGACTGTCAGAGATAGGATAGATAAAATTGACTCTTAACAGTTTTTGTAATTCTTCTCTAACAATATCTTGAAGCATGGGGTTCATTCGTCTCTGTGGTTGCCTCACTGGTTTGATATTGCTATCTGTATAAATATGGTGAGTGCATGTTTCAGGGTGGATTCCGTGCATATCGATGTAGTCCCAAGCAAATTATTTCTGGTATTTTCTCAATAATTGAATCAATTTCTCTTCCTGAGATGAGTCTAGGTGAGTGCCAATATTCAAAGTTTTTCCTGGACTAATCTCTATGGTATTACTCTATGTGTTTGTGATGGATTGGATAGGAAAAATGTTGTGAAATGTTGTTTGCAAAGAATGAATGGTGCATGTTTCCTAAAAATTTTGTGCCAAAAGTTCATCTGCAACATGGTATTGGTCATTCCTCAATTCTTCGGAAACATAAGGTTGAGAGAGGAACAATTCTACCAAATCATCATTATTATGTTCTTGAAAATCATAGATTTGGTTGATGCTGAAAATAGATTGAACTTCTACCTTATCATCGTATTTATCATCAAGCCATAAATTGTGTGCTACTGCTGGTGACTGTGATGATGGGTAAAGAGTGAGTTGTTTTCTTTTAGTTCCTCGTGAAATGATCATATTACCCAATCTACATCCCGTGAATGCATCAACAATTTCTAACCATGGTCTACCAAGGATGATAGGGTGTCCTAAATTGGATTTTGGCTGAAGTACTAAAAATTCCACTAGATACTCCCAAGAGTCCAGTGAAACAATTATGTCCTCCAAAATTCCTTCAAGAATCACATTAGACCTATCAGCTAGTTCTAGAACAATTGTTGTGTGCTGCAAGTTTGTGAGCTGGAGTGTTTTCATGGTTTCAAGAGTCATCACATTTATTGCGGCCCCAAGATCAATTAAGGTGTTTGGAATATGTATGTTGTTAATGATTGTAGTGACTCTGGGAATACCAGGATCAACATTCTTTTCCATTGAAATGGTGTTTGTCATAAGGCCAGCTAAATGTCCAATAACATGAATGGTTTGTGGGTCAGCTCTTTTCCTAGTAGGCTTCTTAAGGCACAATTCTTTGATGGCTTTAGTATATATGGGAATTTCTTTTATGGCTTGTAGTAGTGGAATTTTTATATAGACATTCTTTAGCTCGTCTAAAACATCAAACTGTGGTATAGACATGGGAAGTTTTGTTTGGACCAATCGGTCTGGAAAATATAATGGATGCAATGGTTGCATTTGTTTGTGTTTGATGTCATCATTTGGTTTCCTTTGAATGGGAGTTTCATTTTCATTTTCTTCATTTTCTCCTTGTTTTTCAACTGCTGGGGATTCTTTGTGAAGTACCTTCCCAGACCTCAAATTGATATTTTGCAAGGATAATGTGGGATATGAGGGTCCCTCATCTAAATTGTAAGCTGGTCTCTCTGCTCTGTTATTTGGATTGGGTACATGTTGAGCAGGGATTTGAGTAGGTCTAGGAGGTTGTGGGTTAGATGGAAGTTGTAATTGTGGTGGATTTATTGGTGGAGGAGCAGGCAATGCTTGTTGAGTGGGTTGGGATTGATGTGGGTAAACAACTTGCAGCTGAGGATATTGCTGATGCGATTGAGGATATGACGAATATGGCTGATGGTATTGTTGATATGGCTGCGAATATGGTTGGTATGGTTGAGGGTATGGTGGATATTGTTGAGAGTATTGTTGAGATGGTCTCCATTGTTGTTGTGGGTAACTTTGGTGCTGCCATGGCATGGGTACATTCCATGAATTCTGAGCATACATCTGATCATGTGCAAGAAATTGTAAATTATGGTTTGGGAACATACCTTGAGGTGGAGGTCTTGGCTGCCATGGTCTCTTTGTGCCCATAAAATACACATTCTCCATATCTGTATTGGCTGCCACATTACAATTTTGAAAAAACCTTAACTTTAGAGCAATGAAATATATCATGATTTTCAGTACAAAAGGCACAACTTGAATATTTTCTTATGGGCAATCTTTTAAGGCATGCTTCTTCCGGCATTTTGGACAAAAGATAGCCATCATTTGATCTTCCTCTTCTTGTCTTTTCTTAGCTTTAAGAGTGTCAATTTGGGTCCCTAATGTACTCAATAGATCTGTTTTGAATTCCTCTAACAAATTTCCGATTTCAGCTCGTGTGACACTAGCTGAAGCAAATTTTGTGGCTTTGGATGATATGGTTCTTTTTCCAATTTTTGCTTTGCTCCTAGAATACTTTTCACATAGATCAACAATTTCTTCGAAAGGTAAGGTGGAAATATCACCTTTGCCCATCAAATTAAGATCATCTAAGTATTCCTCTCGAATGCCCTTCAAAAATATTGTTCTAATGAGATCAAGAGTCATGGATCGATGTTTTGATTTTTGTAAATTATAAGCAAATCGTTCCAAGTACTCCTCTAGACTTTCATCCTCTTGTTGATTCATCCTAAAGATAACATCTTTAGAATCCTTTGATCTACAATAAGGTTGGTATTTCCTTAGAAATATTCTTCGCATGCCATACCAATCAGTTATTGCATGCTCACCAAGTCCCATGAACCATCTTAGTGATGATGCCTTTAATGTCACTGGGAAGAGTCTAAGCCTATGGGCATCATCTGTGTAACCATATGTTCGACATATAATGTCAAACTCAAACAAGAATGAATCTGGGTTTTCTGAAGCCATGCCATAAAAGTTTGGTAACATAGAAGGAGGTATGTTTTTCTCTTTTTTTTCCTTATCATGATTGTCTTCTGGTTTGTGGATAGGAAATTTAAAAGTTGATTCTTCCTCCTCTCCTTAATCATGTTGTTGTTCAGGAGTGGGTCTTCTTGCTGATCCTCCTCCTTCCTCAAACATTTTTGTAGATTCTTCTGGTGATTTGATTGTTTGTTCAGTATCACTCGTTCCAAAGAGTTGTTCTAGAGATTGTTGAGTTATTTTTCTACTTTCTCTCTTTGTAGAAGATTCAGGGAGATGTTTCTTCTGAGATTCGTGTGCCAATAAGATTTGTCTCTCAATAAGTGTAAGTCTTTGGCCTGATTTGTGTTTATCCTCTAATCTTTGTATGGTGGTTTCCTCAGCTGGTGTTGTGTGTTCAGTTTTTCCCAAAGGGTCTACTCCTGGTGATAGGTTAGTTTTTGGATGGGGGGATTTTGTGAATCTGCCTCTATTATCTCTAGATCTAGGCATAAGCAAACATGATTTCTAAAGTGACAGTCAAATCTATGTTGTGTTTTTGGTTTGTTTTTGTTGATTTAATTTTTTTATATTTTGATTGATTTTTTTTCGAAATCCTCTAACTACACCTCCCTGACAACGGCGCCAAAATGTAGTGGCCAATCTAGGGTGCTAGATTAGACTAGATTTATTATCAACCAGGGTAAGTAAACTTCGAGGCATGTGTCTAAAATCTATAGACATAAAGGATTCCTAACTAAGTGTTTGTTGTGATAGGCGACAGTACTTCTTTATAGAAGGTTAAGATATGTTTCCCCTCACCTTAACACTCAGATCACCTAGGTTATCTAACTGTACTAAGGATACAGCGTATTGCTAGACTAAGATTTTAATCCCTTTACAAGGATGTTGTGCACAAAAGCTCTGTCTAGTTAACACTGAAGAATTCATAAATAAATAAAAAGCACACTGAAATTTAAATGCATAAACAAACAGAGTCTATGGATATGCTTTAAAATATAACAATGGATCAAATCTCTTACAAGACCTGGTTCAATGATCTAACGATAAGATATTCAAGCTATCACCATAAATATCATTTGTGAGAATTCATAATCAAATCGACAAAGTCATGAACATGGAAATAACATTAAACAGTATGCGTTCTATGTAAATTCAAAAGCTGCTAAGGAAACGAAATTAACAGTATACCAATCCACGCAAAGCCCATCCATGTTTCAATGGTACACTGGAATGAACTCAAGCAATGAGAGTATTAACACATAGACACTGCTGGATTAAAATCGTAACTATATTCAAGCACTGAAGGTTACAATCACATATAGGAGTTCGGTTCTCAAAAAAATACACTGAGATAGTAATCGTAACTGTCTCCGAAAACAAAAATAATACATAGTCTTTATCTGCCTTCCTATCTGAATCGAATGTACATTCATTAAGCAGATGTTTTTGCTTTTACAATGGAGTGATTTTTGGTCATTGTAATATAAACCAAATTCCAAAAAAGACAAAACAAAACTGGTTTGGAAACCATGGCTTTTACTGCCTTTGTAACCAAAAGGCTGGGGTTTGACCCAACGTTGACCGCATAACTAGGAGCTTTTGATATGCTGTAAAATCGATTTTTCTCCATGCATGTACATTTAGGTGCTCATTCCTATCCATTGCTTTGGCTTTCCTGTCATGCCACGTGTCAGATGATAAACCATTTACAGGATGTTATGACTTCCTGTAACCTTTTTGTTGAAAATTCCTAATTTCTAACATAAAAATTCATATATTAACTTTAATGCAAACTAACAACTATAATGCTATGAAATAATCAATTTCGATGGATGTAAAGGGGTCTATGGAGGAAAAAGATAGACAAATGATGATGTTTTTAGAAGAAATGATGGTAATGGAATGGTACCAACAACACCCTGTTACCAACAAAGTTATCTTACTTTCCTCTGTGTGAAATCATGGTCAAGGCATTACCGCACGACCCACTGCTGGGACTCCTACACCAAATGGTTTGAGGTATAATTGGGACTTATTATCGGGGAAATCCCCTTACATGTTGGAAGGTCCATCACTGTCAACATTTTGGTGCTAGAAGGAGGGCTAGATGACAATATGAGTCCTCACATTTGTTTTGAATCTCTACATATCTATCATGACTATCTATCGATTTTCTCTTACAGAATGTATGTCTGATGGAAACAATTTCATTATCTTTGAAAACCTCTTGGATAACTTGTCTCATAAAACATATGCTGTTGGAGACCACGTAGCCTTGGTTAGGCACGCGATCAGTGCTATAGGCTCATGTGAAAGGCATGGAATCTTTGAAGAATACATGACATGTGCGTTGTTCATCTACACGCTTCAAGGGCACCCAATGCACTAGTGTGCCACACTGCCCGAAAAATCTATTCATTCTCTTGCTCATCTGGTCACAAAGATAGATCATGCTTTCAATCACATTAACTATAAAACACTCAAAAAAGAAATTTTGGAATTACAAAAACCACCCGATGAATCCGTTGAACAATTTTACACATGCTTTTGTAATCATGCATACCAATTCCCCGAAGATGATATTGATTGGGAATTTCAAGATGGAATATTTGAGTATATTCTTCACATATCTAAACCTTCTCAGCACACTTCGGTGATGGATCTTCGGAATCAGAGGCAGGGACAGTTGCTGTCATAAGCAATTGTCTACCTTTACCTCATCAAAAAAATCCACCACTGCAGAGTGGTATGGGAGATCATGCACACACATCTATTGAACTGTCACATCCTCCCACCCCACCTGTTCTTGATATATACATAGATTTGGCTTGAAAGCTTGCTGGTTTTCACGTGGATTCATTCCCTCAATCTCCATCCTCATGTTCTATTGATCCTCCGGATTGTACTGTCTTGTTCTCTTCCATTTTGGACTCCTCACCTGATGTGAATGAGGATCAATATGTAGATGGAGTTGATGTTGTGCAGAAAACCTGCACCATCATTCATGATGAGTGTGTGTGGGAATCTAAAGAAGAAACCACAATGAAGGATGACTCCCTTCCAGCCACGCCTCATCTGCCTTATCTTGACATCCCTTGCAATTCTGTCATTGCTGATTTCCCCTATGAAAACTCATTTCTAGATGTTTCTACTTCGAATCATTCATAGGACATTTTGGATGTTAGTCGATCATTACAGTACGGACAGGACACATCTTCCTCAGAAAATCCATCCAATCTTTCATCTATCTTTCTTGAAAAAATAGAGGGTGAGCATCTTTGCTTCCCATCTACCCTTCTGCCTAATTCATCAAATCATGAGGATGCCGACAAACATCCTGAATTTTCTAATCTTTCTTTTCCTGATCTATCCACTTCCTCATTCGATCATGATGTTGATTCAATCATTGTTAATCTATCTAAGGCACTGGTCTATGATGATCTATCTGTCAATGAAGTCGAAACCTCGTAGATTGTCGAGCCACTACAGACTGAGCTGATGGTTATGTTAGGCCCTCATTGTCCCGAGGTTGGTTTGCTTCCGGTCAGGAAATTGTTGAAACACTCAAGGCTCCTCATCACTCTCTAATTTGCATTGAAGATCAACCAAACACCCATATTTTGATTCCTCCACTCGAACTACACGATCCCATCACTCATGCATTGGAGGAATCTTACATAACAAGCACACATGGACAACGTAAGTGGTCTACCTTTCTCACATTTTCTTGCTTGTCATAGTCAAGAGAATGCATACACTCAACATTTGCATGTAGTGTAGCACAACACCATGGAAATTTCACAGAGTACATGTCATGCGCTTTCACTTGTTTTTGTTCTATGGACACTTTTAAACTCGGAGTGTGTTTGTCTTCACTGTTACATATTTCTTGTTTGCTGGTTCACACAGTTGTCTTGTTCGCGATCCATGCCTTCACCAACATGGGTCATCCAATGCACTGGTGGCTACATTGGAAGTATTAATTCATGTGATCAAGCCCATGTACCATTAGCTTAGGAGTAGGAGTAGTGTTTGCTTTCAGTCAGTTTGCTTGCATGCTTTTTTTCTTACTTGCTTTGTTTGTTTGTTTGCTTGCTTGTTTGCTTACTCACTTTGCTTTCGCTTTTTCTTCTGCTTTTTATTTGCTTTGATTTTTTCTTGTTTGCTTGTTTTGTTCGTAGGATTAGTTTCACATGAAACCATGTATGACTCTTGAAACAAACTGGGTAAAGTACAAGAGGCCTTGTGCAACGATCACTACTTGGTTATTTGTCATCATGGCTCTGTATGAAGAACTTGTTACTTTTGGTCCATGATACATCGAAGGAAGATACGTATTGTTCGAAGTGAACCTTGGTGAAAACATAGCGCTTGTGCACTAACTAATGTCACCTACTCTAGTCGGTTTTTTTTTGGTTAATCCTTGTTAGCTCAGTCAAGTAGAGTAAGGTGAGGGGGAAAACCTTAATAGGCACGTTAGAGGTACAATAAACTACTTCTCTACAGGAACAACCTCTTCTTCTCTCAATAAGTCAAGATCCCTCTTCCGCCTCTGAAATGAATAAGTTTTATGCATAGTTACGAAGATGAAAATGAAAAAATGAAAAAGTGAAAGAAAATGAATAAGGCAAAAGAAGAGAAAGGCTTGTTATGCAGAGAGGTGATGCAAGTAACTTCACCGAGGTACTGACCAAGCTCACCGGTAGCAGAGCCATGCTCGTGTTCCTCTGTGATTTCACCGGGGTACTGTCTAGGCCTACTGGTAGTGGAGCAACACCAGAGATGAAACTAAGACTCTGACAACTATATTGCTTGTCAACGAATATACCCCTCAACCCTAATTGAAACAACTGTGTTGACTTGGCTTGGAATGTGTGTCAATCGACCAAGATCTCGGTAGATGCTACATATTACAATAAAGCAAGTGTGGAAACCAAGATGAACTGAGAACTGTATAATACTTCTAGAGGTGTTAGACTTGCTTTTCTCGAACAAGGTCCATTCATAGAGTTAGAGTTCTACTAGTGTGTCGCCAAGTGTTGTAGCAGCTGCAACCAGCCTCCAAAATTTTTCCTTAGCTTCTTTTTGGAGCCTCCCTACCAATGTTTCACAATAGCATGTCTTGCTTCATTAAGTACACAACCTTCAATGTTTTTCTTGAAGAAAGGTAGCCTATCTATCAGATCTTGATGCATCCCCCTCATAGGTTGTTTATCTGGACTTGGTCCAACTACAGGCTAAGAAGCTCCCTCAAGAAATTGCGCAATTTTGGAGGGAAACCAATCTTCCCTCCAAAAATTGTGTAATTCTGTCTAGCAACTTGTTGGACTCTAGAATTGCGCAATTCTGCGAGTCAGGCTTGATCCATAAAATTGCACAATTCCTCCTAGCAAGGCTGCTCAGCCCAAGAATTGTACAATCCTGTGCAGCAGTCAGCTGCTCTACCCAGAAATTGTGCAAATCTCTTGGGAAGCCAACCCAACTCCGTTCCAAAAATGTGCATTTTCTCCTAGCAGCTGAGCAACCTCTTGCATGGGCAGTTGAGTTGACTGGTTCCCTCTAGGACTGAGAAAAACCAATTTGCATGCATGGGCTACTTCTCCCAAGGCAACATGCAAAGGCATCCTTTGATTTACAGATCTATTTTTAGTAGCTAGAGGTTGCATGCAAGGATCATTTCGGAAACCTCCCACCAAGTGTCACTCTTCCTAGATTTGTGGCATGCACTTCACATCTTCAATTTTATCGAAACTCATGAGTTGGACACTGCAAAGCTCATTCCTAACATCAACCTTGCAACTCTGACATCCCACATCACATCTAGGAGCCATCGTACATTCGACTCAGCTTTTTTGGGGTAAGCCCGCTTCCCATGTCATGTGTTTCATTTCTGGCACTTTTTATCTTTCGCTTCATATGAATGTTGTCTGCTTGATTTTAGTGAGTGCTTACTTTCATTTTGATACATACTAGCTTGTACTAGCACCATTTCATTTTTCGTTAGCATCTCACTATTGTCGCATGCATGAAACTGTTTTTCACGAACGACAATCGATTCGGCAACTCGCCTCCCCCACATGCATGATGTTCCATTTTCTAAATCTATCATTCATCATTTGCATGCATGATCATTCACTTATGCTTACACGTAGTATCACCATGCATTCACATTCACACTCACTTTAAGTTGTCTGTCGGCGAGTCTAGGCAGCCTTGGCCCGGACTTTGCCTCACCAAGGCAACATTGTGCAATCTTGAGAAGGAATGCTCTGTCTTCCTCTTAGGAAATGTGCATTTATGCCCACTAACTATCCTCCAGTCTTGCACTACATAATTCTAAGGGATGGTGACTCCTGGCCCAAAAAATTGCCCAATGCAGTCACTAAGCCTGCAACTATTACCAACTGAGATTGCGCATTGTGCAATTCTAGCCGTCAGCAACCAGACTGGACTGTGCATTGCATAGTTCCAGCATTCAGTCAACCTCTCAGTAGCCCATACTGTGGCTTGTGCAGTCTTGGAAATCAGTGTCCCGACCTCCTGATGAAAATTGCAAAACCTTCATGATCCATCACATAGGTATGTTTCAAGTTAGTTCTGACCTTCATTTTGGTTTTCGACTATCAAATTTCTTGCCATGAGTGTTTCCATGTCTCTAGGTATTGCAAGTGTTCATCTACCTCTCAGAAGTACATGTACAATGGTTTCCAAGAAAGCAGAGTTGAAGACATCGTTCAGAGCACACTTGGGGATGCAGTCGATTAAGTGTCTATGGACTTGCTTACCCACGAAGACATCAAGTTGTTCGTAGACAAGGAAATCAAGATATGATGGCAACAACGTCACAATGAGAAGCATCATGAACAACATTTGAAGGCAACATGTTGGATGCAATGAATGCAAGAGGAAGGTTGTTGACAATGCAGAGGCGAAACAAAGTTGCAAGCTCAAGCAGATCCACTGGTGATGAAAGCAACTTTGGAGACTTAGGCTATGAGGTGACTGCGCGACATGAAGATCACACGAAGACATAGAATGAAACAAATAGGGAGTTGCATGTGTTGAAGAAACAACTCAAGGAAGAACGCGAACTGCACAGACAAGCGAGTGAGTTGCAGCAAGAATAAGAACAACATGGGGTGCAACATGCACTCATGCATGAAACTTCACCTGTACAAGTTATAGATCCATCCCAACAGTTGGCATAGAGTAGACAAGGTGAGAAGTGTTGTTGATTGCATGCAAGGGAATGAAGCAGCATGCATGTCATTGTGCACATGCATGAAATCCCACCCACTCGGCACACTCACCGAGCTGAAGACAAGAAGCCAGTCTGACTGGAGCTAAACATGTAATTGAGAGTTGATGTGCATGACCACCAACACACACTGGGAGATCAACACGGAAACTATGCATCAGTTTGTTACCAGTTCATCCACACCCAAGAAGACCATGTGTATGCTAGTAGACAAGTTGGATGGAGGAGCCATACCAATGCACCTGGATACAACAAAGGCAAGATTTCGCTTCAGCAAGATGCCACCATGGGGTGCATCAAAACCTTCACAAACGACCAAGCTTGGCATAAACTCACCACCTTCACCATCACAAGCATGTCAAATAGTTGGTCTCACCACAACGAACCAAGTGTCAATGATGTCTTGCATGTCTTTCTCAAGCCATTTTGTCTCACATGAGCACATGTGCATTGTAATGTAACATTGTGTCAAGTGGAAGTTCAAGTGTTGATAGTTGGATGTAACAATCATAGAGTAGATGAAGAGTCATGAGGGTATATGAACTATCATACAGGGGAATGTCAAGAGTCACACCACCATTTTCTATAAATAAAACCTCATAACTCATTGTAAAGGCTTTCGGTCAGCCAAGCTTCCGATAAGACTATCTTGGAGAAAGCTTGGACAGTATTGTAACGAGCCTTCACTACTCCACTATGCAAAGCTAGTACATTTCTTTGGAGGAGCAGGTGGTTATGGATGTAATGTTCCACTATCAAAACTAGTGGTTGGACATGGATGTATTGTATGACTGGAACTCACACTTCTTAATATAACAAGAGCCAACGCATTTTATTCATATGTTGTATTGTATTCTATGCTATCTGGTTTACTCTAAATGATATATGTACTGGTTTTCTTATGCATGCATTTATAGTTATCTGTGTATGTGTATATGAATCTTTCTGAAATGTTATGTTGGTTTAACCATCACTTTGGATTGCTTGCTAACTTGTCTTCCATGTTGTGATGCATCTTCACTCATGTGTTCCCTTCTTAACTGCATGCTATCAAAGGTTTCCAAGGGGTGCGCTCATCTCAACCCCTGTGTTAGAACCTCTCATGCACCTTCCTTGGCTCACTGCAGTTGTCACACCCTTGCTACCAACAGAGTTATCTTACTTGCCTCTGTGTGAAATCGTGGTCAATACATTACCGTATGACCCACTACTGGGACTCCTACACCAAACAGTCTGAGGCCTAATTGGGACTTCTTACTGAGGAGATCCCCTTACATGTTGGAATGTCCAGCAGCGTCAACAAGTGAAAATCACAAATGAAGTGCGAGAAATAACTAAAGAAATTATGAGAAAAAGATGACAAACGTTGAGAGAACAACAAGATTATGCAATTCAACAAATTCATGAAAATACATAAAATTCAAGTTGTCTCACTTGTCATATTACCTGCTCCATATTAGCATGCATTAGAAAATATGATTCAAAACAAGAAAATAATGGAGAAAATTCACTTGGTGTGCTTAATGGTCCATTGAAATTTTCTCAAACCACTTGAATTCATGCAAATTGTGAACCACCTTCTTATTGTAATGGTTTAGGATAACCCACAAAAACTAAGGACTTGATTCAACCAAAGAAAATTGTTATAATTCATGGAAATATTCCATATATTATTTACATGAATATTATTATTATTGTTTACAATATACCACCTTCAAAACAATATATTATTTATAATGAATATTATTTGCAATATTCATTATTTATGTAATATTAATGGTTATTTGTACAATATTTGTTAGAAAGTCGGAAAGGCAGAAGATTTTCTCTTGATGATAATTACTTGTGATTTATTTGAGTTCTTATTATCTTTATTATGTTCTTGTTTGATCTTAGTTTCATCAATCAATTACCAAGAACAAGACACGAAGATCAAGTACACTAGATGTAGGTACTCAACTAGGGCCAAAACCCCTATTTAGGGGGAAACATAGTCAATAACTCTTCCTTCAGTAATTCAAAATGAGATGAAACAAGACCCTAGACCAAAGACCATCCTCCTCCACCAGGTCAGCCTTCCATGATGATTTAGTAGTTTCTTCTTGTCCAACAGCTTTAACCCAGCAACAACCCAGAAATTTTGCCCCCAACTTTATGAAAATTTTGAACCAACCTGCACCTTTGAAATTTTCAACCTGCCTATACTTTTTGGTATGCCTACACTTCTCATTCTGCCTGCACTTTTCTGTCTTCCTGCACTTATCGGCTTACTTGCACTTCCCGGTCTACCTACACTTCTCGACTTGCCTACACTTCTAAAATTCAACTTTCTTGTTCTTTTGAAATTTTTACTTGCCTTTATATAGGTGTTTATGCCCCTTAGTTAGGCCAACTTGTTTAGTTTGAGGCCGACTTGGTGGAGGAGGCCTAGAAGACCTAATTTATATTCAAATAATTTTATTTCTTGACAAATAAATCCCAAGAAGGGTTCTTTACATTATGACATGGAAAAGGACACTTGATATAAACCCTAGAAGCCTATAATGAAGGATTTTACCTATAAACAATTGACCCAAGCATGAAACCCATGCTTTAATAAGTCAATTATTTAATAATAAAAGTTATTTCTCTTTCTATTGATAAATACATTACATCATGGATCAAATATAATTATGCACACTGACACTAGTTACATTCTTCAGCACTCCCTCTTAACTATGGAGGTATTCATAATTTACACACACACACACATATCTCCAAAATGAACTACAAAAAGTTCTAGCAGATTCAACATTGTGGACTAGATACTTGACTAGGGTAATCTCTTCGGGTGGGACTAATATGGACTCAAGCGTTCAACCACTCTAAGTACCATCAAGCTTACTTGCTAACCATCAACTCAGGGATCTAGGCACGTACCAAAGATTGGAACTCCAAGACCAACACTGGCCTCCCTCTTTGCGATCTTAGCATCAACAGATAGGCCGACCAGATGTCCTCCCCAGCATCCACCATTAGGATCTTCAACCATCCCTAGTAAGATAGATATATCCATTTGTCCAAGTATGCTTCCAAAGTGTTCAAGCTTCTTATCGAGATATTTTCCTGTACAAACACAACCCCAATCAATAATAAATTTTCAAATATAAAAGTAAAAAAAACATCTCTGGGGTCCTCAATCATCTTGCTGCCATGTATATCAAGTTATTTGTATGCAACTAATCGAAATATTTTTTGTTAGGTCCCTATAATATTAGTGATCCCCCCATTACTATTGTCGTTGTATCCCTTATTGTTATTATTGTGCCCCTATTGTCCCCATATTTTTATTATTGTGCCCCATAGAATCCCTCTATTGTTATTTTGGTGCCTTTATATTATTATTGTTAGGTCAACTTGGTTATATTGTGACCCCGTAGACTCCTATACATAGAAATGAGGTTTCGTCATTTGAATCACCCAAGAATTGTTCATTTGTGTAATGTAAAGGAGGTTGCCCCCTTGAAGAGGCTTATTTCTATGGCGTTCATATATCTTTTCTATCTTTTTGTGAGCTGGTTTCATAACATTTAGTATCAGAGCTTTGGATTCTAGGGTTTCGCTGCTTCAAACAGGTCATCGTGCCATTTTTGCTATAATTTTTTTCTGAGATGTTTCACAAGCTAAAAAAAACCCATTTGGGCTGAAACAGTTCTAAACTTCGGGTCCAAATTTCAGAGCTTTTCACACCATATTTGCAGAGATATGATATGAGGAAGTTGGAGTTTTTGCAGACTCCCAAATTACATTCCAAACAGGTGACCTGGAGAAGATAGTCATAACTTTTGTTTTGAGCATTAGATTGAAATCTCACTAGAATTTTTAGAAAGAGGATAGCATCTAGTTTTCCGTGTATCAGTTTTAGGTACTAAGGTCAAAACAGTGACACATGGCACATCGTACAAGTTTGCTCTACTGAACTAGTCTATAATCAGGTCACCATGGGAGATTTGGCATAACTCTTCCTTGGAGAATCCAATTTCAATAAGACTAGTGGCATTGGAAAGAGGATGCAAAGGGCTACTTCGGGCCATGATTTTCAAAACTAGGAGATTTAAAATTACAGAGATACATCAGATTCAATATCAAGCTCCTATAAAGTGAAAAAATGTGTGTATTTTTTTTTTAAATTTTTGCGTAAGCTTGGTTTTAAAAAGTAGTTTGAAGGAATTCAAAGGGCATAGTGAAGCATTATTATCAGTAATTGATGCCCTGAAGAAAGAAAATGGAAACACCTAGTAAGCCACCTGAAAGATCTAGCATGACTCATGAAGAAGAGGAAGAAATGCAACATGATATATCAATATTACGAAACCAAGCGCAACAAATTTCACTCGCACAAAAGGTAATAGAAAATAAGATGGATGGTTTAAGGAAAGACATAGAAGCTAAGATGGATGATTTAGAGAAAGGCATGGAAGATTTTCAAACAAATTTGAAGAAAGATTTGACAAAGTTTCTACAAGGAATGCTTACTAATGGCGAAAGGGTAGTAAAGGAAACTCATGATGAGAACAAAATAAATGTTAATCATGATTTCATAGACTCTAATGTTGGATCGAAGAACCACCATGTTCCAAAGATCGATACGAGGAAGTTTGATGGCAAGGATCCCAGAACATGGATACTATAGATGGAGCAATTTTTTGATCTCCATAATGTGCAAAA
>APFE031537485.1:223351-273474 GCA_000404065.3 Pinus taeda | reverse complement strand
ATAATATTATGCATTTTTATAGTTGATATTTTGAAAATGAATAATATTTATTTTGCATTCTACATAAGATAAATACGAATCTTTAAAATTTTATGTATACATCATCAAAACTAATAAATTTACATTTAGAAAATTGGAAATGTTTATATATATTAAATTATATCCTTTTACATTTAAAGATATCTAACTTTTTAAAAATTTTATGTTTACACCATCAAATCCGAAATTTTCATCAAGCAAATTGTCTTTTCTTAGATAATTTGGAAAGTTCTATATAAATAACTATATTATATATATATTTTATTTAGAGATGTTTTAAAAGAGTTTTATGTTGCCCTTTAAATCATGAAGGTGTGTGAACTTTGCTTCAAAATGTTTTCATGTTCTTTTGTATTAAATTTTTATTTATTTATTCTTTTGTGTGTAATCTCATTAGTTTTGAGAATCTTGTTAGGTTTTAGACTATAATTATATGAGAGGTGCGTTTGGTTACTCGAGTTTGTATTCTTCTGTTCAATAAAATGAGAGATACAAAACTAAGAGTATGGCATAACCAACAAAGAAAAACTACCTTTTACAATTTCAATCTATTTATCTTTTACAGTATGTGGATGTGTCCAAATGTTGAATGTTTTCCTATGTCCAAATGCCAAATGTTAATTTCCAGCTATGAAGATAGAACATTAGTTTTTGGCTTCAATGAGTAGAGACAATGTCTCATGTGTTAGCATTTCTAGCTTTTTAGGGGCTGGAATTTCCTTGTAGTCATGACTTTAGAGTGTTGTAACTCTCATTGTGCCATTATGTATATCTTTTTCAAGTAATATATGTTGTATTTCCCTCACTGAAAAATAAAAGAAAAATGCAATCCATTATAACATCTTATTTTGTAGGTGACAAAAAGACCTCATTTCTCATGGGTGATAAAAGTATGCATATGGCACTATCAGAACTTGTGGTAGGTACATTAAATAGAGATCTCTTTTGAGTTGTAAAATTTATAAATACAAATTTATAAATAAAAATTTATGAGTATTTGTGATATTAAAAGGTTTTTTGAAATTAAAATTTAGTTATGAACTTAGAATTTCATTATGAGCATGCATTCAATAGTGGGTTTTATTTTACCCGGATGCGGGTGAACACCAAGACATTTAATGGCGACCCAACGGATTGACGGCGTTCGGACCAGCCAGATGGTGGCCAGCGCACCATCCCAAGTTCACCTGAAGTGAACGCAGGCCCGCTTGCATGATGCATTTAATGGTCGCTCAGGCCGAGATCCGGACGCAGTTTGCATTAATATGGAGCCTTTCAACCCCTCAGTCTTCCCTCCTTCCCTTGGCATTTTCCTGCCCCAAGCTGGAAATCCCTGCAGCAGAACTGTTACAGGGAACCACTGTTGGCTTCTGCGCTGTATCGACCTTGGAAATGGGCATCATTACTCCCATTCTAGGCATTGCCCTTTGAATCCTACCTAGTCGCCCTTTGTTCATACTTTGCTATCCTTCCCAGCTTTCTATCCTGCTGATTTCCATTCCCACCACATTGATATGGTCCGTCACCGAATGAGGAGCCGCAGAGGTGGTACCCGTGGTGGCAGCGCTCGCCCACAGGCAGCGCAGAGCTCTGATCCTACCTCACCACCTCTTCCCCATGAAAAATCTCCCCCTCCCAGCTCACCTCACAGGCATTATCCTCAAACTCGCAGTGGTCGGGGTCGTGTGTAGGCTTCAATGGCCGAGCATAGAGATTTCAGGCTTCATACATCAACTTTTCCTTTGCACCCCAGTTCGGACCCTCACTCGACTCAATTCAAGTTCCAAACCAATCTGAATAGGCCCATCATAAATGCTAATGTTACTGTTGTATTCTCTGAAGAAAATGAGCAGCACAACGCTCCTGTGAGAAACTTTGAAATGCAACTTTAGGAGGAATGCAGTCATGGAGTTGGTCGTGGCTCTAAGCAGCTCCCGAAGGAAGAAGGTAGGAGAATTCGGTGTGGCAGACTGCATGCAGAAGGCGAACACGATGGCGACATTCGACAACTAGGTGGCAGCGCAGTCGGAGCTTCTATTTCGATGGATTTAGTCGGCAGTTCAAGCGGCACCCTTCCTACGAGGGAGCCACCAAGTGGCGTGGCAGAAGGCGACGTGGCGGAGGAGGATGAGGAATGGTATCGGTACGCTTGTCCCATTGTCGAGGAGACCCCTGACCAGGATGAACCCAAGTGAAGCCACGTGGCATCTGCTGCCACCCACGCGCCAACTTAGGTTTCTGTCACTGACGGGTTTGGTCCAGTCACATGTTGTTTTTTTATTTTTGTCTAAACGATAGGCGGTTATGTCATATTTTCAGCTACATTAGGTGGTGTTGTGTCAAAACTTCTTCTGGTTTCTTTGGTGTTGGGTCCAGGTCATGTGTATGGTTTTTTGCTATGTCAAACTAGTTTCCCCAAATATGGGGTAGTTCCGATACTCATGATGAACTTCGTTGACAACGGTTGAGGCTGAGGCCTCCTTGTAATTATATTTTTGTTTTTTAATAGGAATTAGCCTTACAAAAAAAAAAAAAAAAAAAAAAAAAAAAAAAAAAAAAAAAAAAAAAAAAAAAAAAAAAAAAAAAAAAAAAAAAAAAAAAAAATAGTGGGTTCTATTTTTGACAAGATGATCTTCTCAAATCTACTATTCCTTCGGTGTACCTTCGCACCTTTAGGGGAAATTAATAGTTCTATTCAATTGAACTAGGAAGAAGCCACAAAAGGGAAACTAGGAAGCTTTAACATTTAACACTGATTAACCTTTGAAACAACCACCCATTCGTAGCAAAGGGATTGATACCCTTTGATCAACACATAACTAGCGTACCACGAAGCATGGAAGGAGACACTAAAGAGAACAAGGCCGCATAGCTAGCATTCCTTGCCGCCTAGTTTAATTATTGAATTTTGAAAGGTGAAAAAAGCGTCGTTCATTACTTGGAAATGTATAATACATGAACCATGTTTGTAATAGCTAAAGAGTAGCCAACAATAACAAGAAGATAAACATGTGAGGTGGATCTAAACTTACTACTTAAACATAAAAGCCTCAATGTTATCTTGCACTGGATTTTTGCCAACTAAAACTGCAAACACAAATATCTATACTATCTTTCATCAATTTCTATTTTTATAGAATGTTACAATTGCACAAATACATATGAATATGCTAAACATACACATCGCAAATATATGTATATCTCTTTGTGGCACCAAATCCAACCTTTCTAGCCTTGCATCAAACAATGAGCATCGTTAAGGAAGTTAGGCATATAGATTTGAAAGCATGGCCATGTTACCGTAATTCATCAATTTGTAATAGGGTGAACCATTCCAATGCCAAATCATGAATTTTCGTACTTCTTATTGGTTGACACCAAAGTCACAATGTATACATCATTAAGACATGTTGAAGTACCTTGTGCAAATGTAATCATTTCAAAATAACAATTGAACCAATTACATTAAAATAATTAAATTTACATATTATGAAAAAATAAAAATAAAAACCAATTTGTAATGTTAAACTATAGGCAAGATGTAAAATATTCTGGTCAAATGCACTCATTTACATTAATAAATTTGTTTAGAAATGATATCGATAAATGGAGAAACATTCATTGAATTTATCAACAATATTTTCTTGTAAAAAAAATGAATAAATAAAAAGCACCATATTAAACATAAATAAAATGGTTAAAAATAATTTAAATAAAATGATAATATATAAGTTGTAAGTGAATATTTTTAAAAATTAAATAAAATATTATGGGGAAATTAAAAAAAAATGCTATTTTATTTTATTTTTGAATTAATAATAAACAATTAAATTGTATTATTATTTTTTTAAATGTAATTTTCAACATCATTGTTTAAAAGACGTTTCATTTATTCAATCTTCAAACAGACTCGAAGATTTAATTTATTAAAGTGGGATATTCGTTTTTGGAAATTAGAAGGTGGAAATATCTCCAAAATATTTGTGAGATGTCTTTTGATTAATTTTAGGCTGGTGTGATATTTTGCAGCCCAATGGTGACTAATTTTACCCTTGTGGGGTATCAATGGTTTTATTTAGATGCAGTGTATTTTTCTTACTTTTGTGGAAAAATGGATATTTATTGTCATTTCTCGAATGTCAGAGTTTCTTTTATTCCAACTTGAAACAAAAAACCGATATTTTTTGGATTTTATATATTCAAGTCGGTTCTTCGTTTTGGAAATTAGTGACCCGGAGGCCTAGAAAATATTTATATAACATTTCTCCTTTTGTTAATGCAATTTTCTTATGTCAATGGTGCAATATAGGTAAACTTAAAAACTCCATTTTCTCATGTACCTTGAATCAACTAAGGGAGGCCAATTTTCTATTTTCTCGTGTGTATTATGACAATGTGGTGGGTGGTGGTCTTCTATGAGATGGAAAAATTTTGGAAGCATCTTTATGGTTGGTTTTTAATCACATCTAAAATAGGATTTTTATGGGTGGTCTACAAATTAAGGCTTCGACTTATCAAATACTAACCCCAATCATTTTGTACAGCCCAGGCACCAACTTAGAAATATAATGAGGACACCAATTCTCTTGAGTAGGGTCAGGCTCAAACTTGGTAGTAGAGTGAGGACACTAATCCTCTTAAAGCACCAACCTATCCAAAACTACTCCAAAATAGGCTCCAAAACTTATCCAAAATAGGCTCCAAGATAGGCTCTTAAACAAGCCAATACTAAGTCAGCTACAAGGTTGAAAGCAGAGACTAAATCCAGCTCCAACAAGGCCAAAATATGAGACCATCATAGGTAGAAAATAGATATACCACATGGGCCAAATATGAGGCTCAAACAGGATAAAATTAGGGCTGCAATTAGGGCTTACATAGGCTAAATTAGGCCACAATAGGCACCTAATATGAGGCTTACACAAGTTGAAATTAGGGTTGCAATAGGGGTTAAATCTAATGCTTACAAAGCCAAAATTAACACTATAATTAGGGACAAATATGAGGCTTACACAATCCCAAAATTAGGGCTGCAATAGGGGTTGAGTCTAAGGATTACGAAGGCCAAAATTAGGGCTGCAACATAGGATGAATTAGGGCAGATCTTAGAGGTTCAAATTAGATCATATTGGGGTCGAATAGTTTTCCCACGACTAGTCCAAAATGTGCTCCAAAGACTCTTTATAATAGATTCAAATATGAGCTAACCAAAAACACAAAAACTGGCAACCATAACCCTTCAATCTTGCTTCACAACTCCTTGGTTCATGAGGTATAAACCTCTTCAAATTCTCTTCAATGGGTTTGAATTCTTCTCTTTATCTCCACTAAGTTACTTGGTTGAATTAAGGGATGATTCATCCCATTTATAGTGATCTTGACCCTTGAAATTAGGGCCAACTTGACATTGGCTGAGCTAGCCTGAATTTTGGCAAGGAAATCAATATATGCATTTCAAAAATTTATATCTCGTCAACCATGAGTTAGGTGGTGTGTCACCTATTGTTTGAAAGGTCATTATATGGTGTAATCCATTCTTTTGTTTTCCTTGATTTTGTCCACCAAATTCTTAATTTACATCCAATGTTGCTTCTAGCTTAAGGGCCATGTTTAACCATTTCTTTGACATCAATGGAAATAATCCAAAAATATGGCTATGCTAGTCTTATGTTCATAAATGAAATATCTTGGGAGATTCTCATCTTGCCATTTACATCACTAGATGAAATTTCAAATATTAACTAACTTGCAATTCTAAATCTATGTTTATATTTTCACATTTACCTAGTACAATTATGAAATTACCATGCAAATGATTAAATAACTAATGACATCATGTGAATACATATTTTATTTTTCACATTTACCTAATACAATTAAAATGAACAATTGCGCTAGTTATTAAATACGATGACATGAAAACTAAAAACAATCATTAAAATTATCTTTATTGATCCAATATTATATTTTTTCTTTGTCTTATTCTAATATAATGAGAAAAACTGAAAATACAAATATATATATATATATATATATATATATATATATATATTATATATATATATATATATATATATATTATATATATATATAATATATATATATATCTGAAAATGGAGCTCTTAGGCTTCTTGTCTAACTTACAAGAACCTCTCCCACTTCCAAAGCTTTAAATTTTTCCAAGTCTTAATGATTAACCAATGTGGAATTAATAAATGCTTGAAAATATAGGTGTATACTTGTGTTTGTTTTTTACTGTTGAGTGCTTATGTTCATTTGCTTATGCTGATGTGAAACACAAATAACAGTAAATAAAGCAGCAATTCAACAAACCCATAAGACAACAATATAATATGGAGTTCACCCTGATATCTTGGGCTAGTCTCCTTGAGCTCTAACCAACTCGATTAGGCTCTCTGGGATTATGGCTTCAATTATTTTACAAGTGCTACACTTAACTCCATTAGTTTACAACTGAACAAATGGGCATAGAATGCCATCTTACCCCTGGCTGTCCTTGTTCTGCAGACAAGTCTAGGTTTCTTTGGACTTGACTCCTTCAGTCAGTGCTCTGAGCTTCTTAAGCTTCTTGCTTCTCTGACTCCCTCAAAATTCTGCATTTCTCTCTGGAACTCCTTCTCCTGTCTTCGACACACCTCAGAAAATGAGCCACAGCTCGATCATTCGATCTCCTACTGTGATGCAACTTCACTGCAGCCTCATGGTTCTTTAGAAGTCTCTTAGAGCTCTCTGGCTCTGCAGCTATGCCGCCAACCTCTGATGGCTTTGCCTATTACAGTGAGCTCGGCTCTGGTTTCTCTGCTTCCAGGTTTGCTTACTACTTCCTGGGCCACTCCTGCTCCTCTCTGTCAGTCTGTGGCTTTAAAGCCAATCTACTTCTTGACTGTTCGTTTCTGCTTCTCAGCTTTCTGGTTCCCTACCTCTGTCCGTTCGAATCCCTTCTTTCGGCAGTTACAGTAACTGCATAACGCCTTATAGGGAGGTGGCCACCTATTATTTTAACGGATGAGCATGTCAGGTTCAATAGAAACACTCAATCATTTGAAACAGCCGTTATTTTTGCTTACTCCAACAATGCTCGTGAAACACAAATCTCTGCCAACTCAGTAAAGCAAGGGAAAAGCAGGATGAGACAGAGGGACGGGTTGACGCAGTGGCAACATCGAGTCCAAAAGATTGAGAGATTCGAGCCATCCCATAGAGGAATCTGTCCAGATCGAGCATCATATTTGGCTCCTTCCATTGTAGACTAGAAGGTCACAGAGCCGATAGGAAGACGTAGAGTCTATGTACTCCAGTGGCTTGGGGAATCCAAGAACCACCTTGCTAAGCAAACCCGCTTCAGGAGAACTCACATTGAGTCCCTGTATTTGTAATTCTCTACTTAAAGACACAATAAAACAAGGCCACCACTGAGAGCTGGACCGGAGACGTAGCCCTGGAGAATAGGGTGAACTCCTTATTAAAATTGCCTGTGTCTTTGTGGTTGCTTATTGTATTTCTCTGCTGTTATTCCACTTAAATGTTTGTGTATTGGAAATTTGATCGATCCGTTGCTTAAATGACACAGAACACACACCAACACATGAGTCTGTAATACCTTTTGTTTAATAAATCTCAAACTGATGTCACCCATAGGGTGATTATCAGATCAAGTGGTATAAGAGCCTTAGGCTGTAAGGTTAGACAAGCTTGTGTTGGTTTAGCTGTGAATGCTCACTGGATCAAAGCTCAAATTAGGAGAAGGAGAGTTGGTGGAAACTAATCCTGAAATTGGGAGAGTCTATTCTCGGAAGACAATGTCAAAGGAAGGTTCTATGGGGCTAGACCCTCAATTCATAGAAAGTTTCCTAGTTATAAATTCTATGGTAGAAGAAATGTATAGGGACTTTAGAAAGCATAAGGATGAAGATTCATCAAGCTCGAAGAAAGATAGAGAAAAAGACAAGTCTCATTCCCATGACCACTCAAAAGGAAAGGGGAAAGAAGAAAGCTTTCCTACACCTCATAATAGCCCCGTGCATAATAAGAAAGCATCTTTGATTAAACTAGATGTTAAATTTGATTTTTCTATATATGATGGAGAGCTAAATGCTGAAAAGTTGGACAATTGGATTAGACAAATTGATGTGTATTGCAGGGTACAAAACATAGACTTGGACAAGAGTAAGATTCAGCTGGCAAGCCTACGCCTAGGAGGCACTGCCTTGGTTTGGTGGGAAGGTAGAACCCAAGCTGATAGAAGAAGCATGGTAAGACCATCTCTGTCTGGAGTGAATTTGTTGCTGCAATAAAAAGCAGTTCTATCCACTGGCCTACATGCAACAAGCCATGATGAGTTGGTAAACTCTTCAGCAATTGAAGGGGCAAAGTGTGCAAGGGTATACTCAAGAGTTCAGAAAGAGAGCAGTGATGTTGGGTATCTCATTAGAGTCACCAGAGACTCTTCTGAAGTACATTGGTGGTCTACACAGCTACATGAGGCATACCATCCTCATGTTAAATCCCACTAGTATAGATGAGGTATCTGTACAAGCTACTCATCTAGAAGCCAGAGGAAAGAATGGAAATCCAGAAGTTGGGGGACCATCCCAACCCACTGTAAGCAAGAGCAAGGAGAAAAGAAAGCAGAAGTGGAAAGCAAGGAAGGCTAACACTACACAAAAAGACAAAGCTTCATGCACTCACTGTAAAAATGATGGGCATGATGATGAGTACTATTGGATTCTGCATCTAGAGCTGAGAGCTAAGAACTCCGAGGGCAAGAAGAAGAAGACTACTGCAGCTATTCAGAAATATTTGGGGTCAGATTCGGGAGATGAAATAATCATTGCAGCCACAGGTATAAAAAGTAAGAATTCTGAAGCATCTACTAGTAATTCTGCTCAATCTGTTATTGATGAAGAACATGAGAAAAAAAGGCATGATCTTTTCCATATTCAAGTTGTTTCCAAAAACCAAAAGATTGATACTTTGTTTGATAGTGGCTCACAAGTAAATCTAATTTCTGAAGCAATTGTAAAGAAATTGGGATTAGCAACTACACCTCATAAGAAACCATACCCATTAGGATGGTTGAATGATAAAGCAAACTACAAGTGACTAGACAGTGTAAACTCAAGTTTTCTTTTGGGTCAGCATTTGTAGATGAGGTTGAGTTAGATGTAATTCCTTTGGATATATGTGGAATTGTTTTAGGAAGCCCTTACTTGTATGATAGAAAGGCTATTTTATATAGAGCTGAGAACAAGTATCTACTTGTTAAAGATAGAATCAAATACTTTTTAAGAGCTCATAAGCTCAAGAATAATTATACTCTCATAAACTCAGGCAGATGAAAAGAATGATAAATTCATGAAAATAGTTCTTACTGATGGTTGTAAAGCAAAAGACACCTGATAAAACCAATGTATTTGAGGGCTGTAATGCTGATCAACAAGCTGATATAGAAAAGATTATTTCAGAGTATGATGTCTTATTTCAAGAACCTAAAGGTCTGCCACCCAAAAAGGGAATACTACGTGATATTATTTTGCAGCAAGATGTTCCTTTGCCTATCATTGGGATGTACATGTTGTCTACTTTAGAGAATGCTGAAATCAAGAAGCAGGTGTAGGAGTTGCTTGAGAAAGGGTTCATTAGGCCTAGCACATCACCATGTGGGTCACCAATCATTTTGGGGAGAAAGAAAGATGGCTCGTGGAGAATGTGCATTGACTACGGAGCACTGAATAAGATAACAATAAAAAATAATTATCCCCTTCCTCGCATAGATGATCTTTTAGATCAATTGAAGGAAGTTGTTTATTTCACCAACCTGGATTTGCACAGTGGATACCATCAGGTCAGAGTTGTAGAGCAAGATGCACGGAAGACTGCTTTCAAAACAAAGCAGGGATTGTATGAATGGCTAGTTATGCCTTTTGGCCTAACTAATGTTCCTGCTACTTTCATGAGATTAATGAATGATGTACTCAAACATTTTCTTGATGATTTTGTTATTGTGTATTTGGGTGACATTTTGATTTTCAGTAAAACATGGGAAGAACATTTAAAGCATGTTAAGCAGACATTAGATGTTTTGAAAAGAGAAAAACTTTATGTTAAACTCTCCAAATGTGAATTTGGCAAAACCTCTCTAAATTATTTGGGTCATATAGTAGGGGGAGGTGAATTGAAAATAGATCCCTCTAAAGTGGGAGTCATTGTAAACTGGCCTAAACCCAAGTCTGCTACAGAAGTGAGAAGTTTCTTAGGAGCGGCACAATATTGGAGGAAGTTCATTTCAAATTTTTCCTCAATTACAGCTCCCTTACATGCTTTGACAGGATTGAACAAGGTGTTTCAGTGGGGAGGCAAACAACAAAAAGCCTTCGACACCTTGAAAGAAAAGATTAGTACAACACCTGTACTAGCACTGCCAGATCTACAAAGACCATTTGAGATCCAGACTGATGCCAGTGACTATGCCATGGGAGCAGTGTTGACACAACACGGTAGACCCATATGCTATCATTCTGAGACTTTTAATCCTGCAGTAGTTAACTATCCTACCTATGATAAAGAATTGTATGCATTAGTTCAGAGTGTGAAAAAGTGGAAACATTACTTAATGGGCAAAGAAACAGTGATACATACTGATCATCAGCCACTTCAATATCTACACTCCCAAACTAAGTTGCAGCAATCCAAACATTACAGATGGATGGGTTTTCTATAATAGTTTCATTTAGTCATCAGATATAAAAAGGGCATACATAACAAGGTTGCAAACATGTTATCTAGACCCATTATAAATTCATCTACCATAATTAAGCATAATTCTATGCTGCATGAAAGCTACATAGAACACTATGCTCAGGACATGGACTTTAAAGATGTATATGCAACTTTGAGTCAAGGCAAAAGAGTATAAGAATTGGACTATCATGTGAAGGATCGACTCTTATATCATTGTGGGAAACTTTGCATTCCACAAACTGAGAGAGTAAAGATAATTAGGGAAGCACACACTTCTCTGATATCAGGTCACTTTGGGGTAAGTAAACAGTTGCACAGTTGCAAAGGTTCTGCTATTGGCCAAAAATGAGTGAGATAGTTTCTAGATATGTAAAGGGATGTGCTATGTGTGCTAAAAGCAAGCCCAGCAACAGAAAACTAGGCTTGTACACTCCATTGCAAGTTCCTTCTCACCCTTGGGAAAGCATTTCCATGGATTTTGTTGAAGGACTACCTAAATCTAGGAAAGGTCACGATTATCTATATGTTGTTGTGGATAGGTTCAGCAAAATGTGTATTTTGATACCTTGTAGTAAACAGATTACAGCTGAACAAACTGCAAAATTGTTCTTTGAGCATGTATGGGTTCATTTTGGATTACCCACTTCTATTGTATCTGATCAAGACACCCGATTTGTGGGGAAGTTTTGGTCAAGTCTGTGGGAACTAATGGACACCACATTACAGAAAAGCACAACTTTTCATCCACAAACAGATGGCCAGATAGAAGTAGTTAATAGGATGGTTATCCAGTTACTGAGAGGATATTGCAGCAAACACCCTAAGTTTTGGGATGAACACTTGTGTTATGTGCAACATGCTTACAATAGAGCCAAACACTCTTCTACACAAAGATCTCCTTTTGAGACCTGTTTTGGTTTCATACCAAGGTCTCCTTTGGATTTTGTCTTTGGTAAAGATACCATGGTTGATGGACACAGTGATGTGGACAAGGCTACTATGTTCATTAAATAGATCCAGGAGATCCAAAAGGTAGTACAGGAACAACTGGAAAAGAGCTAGGCCAAGTATAAGGCTAGGCATGATAAGCATCGGATGGAGCATAGTTTTCAAGTTGGAGACCAAGTCTGGCTTTATATCAGCAAGGATAAGATGCAAGGTGAAGGTAAAAAGCTAAAACCTATCAGGTATGGACTCTTCAAGATACTTGAGAAGATTGGTGAAAATGCTTTCCGCCTTGATCTACCAGCTTACATGCACATCTACTCAGTCGTAAACGAAGATTTCTTGAGGTTGTTTGAACCCTCAATGATTGAGGACCCCGAAGAGCAGAGTCAATTACCTTCTGTTGACGACTTGCTACCTGAATATCTTAATGAGCTACAGGAAGACACAGTGCTGGACAAGAAGGTAAGGATGACGTGCAGTGGACAAGTGGAATACCTTAGGATTGGCTTAAAGGTTCAAAGTCGAGCAGTGCGAAGTGGATTGAAATTGGGCAAGTGAGACAACAGTTTCCTCACTTAGTCGATGCTTGAAGAAAACCAACTTTTGGTGGTCCAAAAGCTTTTTTAGTGGGAAGGCCATGATTTGAATCAGATCCATAAAAGACTGTCAAAGAATCTTGACTGTATCGGGATGAAACAAATCTCTAAATAATCCAAAACAACAATCAAAAACACCCTGAACCAGTGGCAATGGCAACCAGCATGGAGCGACAAGGACCTCGGTCAAAGCACTCTGACCGAGGCCCATGGAGACTACGCAAGAGGTCAAGGTAGCCCATGGGAACCCTAGATTGGGAAAAGGAGGTGATTATTGATGCGTGATGAGCGCCTAGTGATAATCGTGCATCGTTGGGAAAACAGGGCCAAAGTGGAGGATCCTTAAGCACTCGGTCGCGTTGGGAGCCAGAGAACCGTGGGCAGAGAAACGAAAAACGCTAACGTACGAAGGCGGGACCCGCACTTAGGAAAAACCAACGGTATTGATCGGGGTGCCCTCAAACGGTAAATGGTTTTGGATGAAGCGGAGTGATCCCACTCAACGGTCAATGCGTGGTGGCGGAGGTGAGAGAAAACCGCCATTGATCGCGCGTTATCAGTCAAGCAAGTCAACCACGCAGGATGTGCGTATGACGTCAGATCTGGAGGAGCCCAGATCGGACGACTGAGATTGCGCCTGATGGAAAGAAGCGGAGGCGACAGGGAATTAAGCCATGCTCTAAAGGGATTTGGAATCCATTTGACCACCATGGTGGAGGAAAAACGCATCCACGACGTAACTGGAGAAATAAATCGATGAGTAGGCTGGCGTTGTTTAGGGGAGAACACGTGGCCACTTCCCGAGCATTCATGCTGATGCCGAACAGGGAACTCCAAGCACAACTGCAGAAGGTGAATCGATAGAGGTGGAAGGGGAACCGAACGGGCATGAGTTCGAATGGATAAAAGCCATGAACAGAGACAGTCAAATTAAGTGAGAGTGGACAGTTGAATAGTTGAACATTGAGAGACAGAAAACCAGAGAAGAAGGCTGTGAAGCAACGGAAAAGCAGGACGAGACAGAGGGCCGGGCTGATGCAATGGCAGCATCGAGTCCTAAAGCTTGAGAGATTCGAGCCATCCCATAAAGGAATCTATCTGGATCGAGAATCATATTTGGCTCCTTCCATTGTAGACCAGAAGGTCACAGAGCTGGTAGGAAGACGTAGAGTTTGTGTACTCCAGTGGCTTGGGGAATCCAAGAACCACCCTGCCAAGCAAACCTGCTTCAGGAGAACTCGCATTGAGACCCTGTATTTGTAATTCTCTGTTTAAAGACACAATAAAACAAGGCCACCATTGAGAACTTGACCGGAGACATAGCCCTAGAGAATAGGGTGAACTCCTTATTAAAATTGTCTGTGTCTTTGTGGTTGCTTACTGTATTTCTCTATTGTTATTCCACTTAAATGTCTGTGTATTGGAAATTTGATCGTTCTGTTGCTTAAATGACATAGAACACACACCAGCACATGAGTCTGTAATACCTTTTGTTTAATAAATCTCAAACTGATGTCACCCATAGGGTGATTATCAGATCAATGAAACTCCTTTTTGAAACTGTTTCAATGGTCTTCATGGCAGCTTTGGAACTCTCTCCATAAGACTATCCATAGCCAAGACCCAAATACTTAGGCCTTTCCTCAACCATTATCGGCTCAACAATACCTTGTGCATGTTTACCCAATCCTTTTCCTTCATAGCCCATATTGGACATTAGCTTGGAACCTATGCTTCTGATATGTTTTTCAAAAGAACCAATATAAGCATTCTTAGAAGAATTTGAAGACAAATAGGAATGGTTACCTCTTCTTCCAGCTGATACTTGGCCAAGGCTTCTTTGGCAACAAAGAGTTGTGACTCCAACTCATGCATCCTTTTCAGGTTCATATTTGCGATATGAAGTTGCCTCTCCATTTCCTACTATTTGCCAGAAAGCATCTGCTTCTCTTCCTCCACGAAATTCAACTGCTCTCTAAGTATGTTGCTCTTCCTTCCATCCTCATACATTTTTCTCACCATATCCATCATGGTGGACAAGTCTTGCTTCATGTCTCCATCAAAGGAACTTGGGGAGCAAGAAGAATTTGAGAACTCACTTGTAGAAGTTGTCATTTTCAAAATGCACAAAAGAAATTCAAACAAGATTATTAAAGAGGTTATTCAGTAACCTCTTGCAACAGCCTTTTGTGCTTCAAGGATTGCCCTGAGGTCCTTTGGGATAGAAGAATGCCTTCAACCCTTCTTCCTTCTTGTCCTTTTATTGATGCCTCGAAAATCGCTGCATCAACATCAGGAAAACCACTCAGTCCGGACCTTAAACGCAACTCCTTTTCCGTTTGGTGTGGTGGCTCCAACTGGATATTATGGGATCAGTTTCCCAATGATTTATAAATGAGAAGGATAAGTGATCGGTTTTCTAATATCTAAGGGGAATGGTGGATGATTTATTCTAAAATGAAACAATATAAATAACTAATCTATCCTAGGAAGTCTTTCTTTTAGTGCAATTTTTGATGATTCTTATTGACAAGTAGGCATATAGATGACTCTACCTATAAGCAAAAATATTTATTCATATGATAATTACTTTGTTCAAGTAGTTGAACAAAGTAATAATTAAAACATTGTCACACCAATCTTTATATATCATTGACATACATATGTATGAAAAATAACAACTCTTAACCATTCAATAGTGATAAGTCAAAAAATTGCTGTGAAAGCATATACATATATAAATAATAGCAAAAATAAATAAATGCTAATTCACATAAAAGCATCAAGCAAAAAACATAGATAGTAGTACCATATGTGTTTGAGTCTCCTCCAATATGAATTGCATTCGAATCCCGCCTTTCAACTTGGAAATTCTTTTATAGGAAGCAATAGTGCATATCACATAAAAGTATTCTTCATCAAAACTCAGAATTCAGGTCCAGTTTTTATGAAAATAAATATATCGGAAGCACAATAGTGCAGCTTCCAATCCAAGTTTTAATACAAAAATTTGAGGACCCTTTCTAAAAACATGAAAGAGTCTATAAATACTATTAAACTAACAAACTATGAAATAAATGAGCTATGTGCTGGTATAACCAAATCACAAAAATTGTGACAGTCTTCTCAAAATAGGCATGCTGTAGTCTGTTAGAATGGTTCACTGTATTGGCTGACGAGTTTGTGACTTGAGCTGGCAAATGGCGAGCATCGGTTGAAGTTCTGGTGGATGACTCATGCACGAATGTAACTAAGCAGTGTATGTGGCATCAGTAATTTTGGGAATCATATGGCCGATTGCATCTATGAGGCATTTCATCGTTGTCCGCTGACTATGTGGTTTAACAAGGAAGAACCAAAAGGTTTCCCATGTTAAAGTTTGAATGCCTACGATTAATCTTTCCCTCTGCTCCAGCTCCAGTTTCCATGTCTGTTCTAATGCTTTCACTGATGGAAGATTCCCTAGAGAACACTCTGTAATTAAATTTGATAAATAAAGAGTATCATTAATCAATTCCACTAGATTGTTTGTCGCCAATCTACATCTTGATGTTGCTCTTTCTGCCTTCATCAGTTGAGATTGCCATTCAGCGAATAGGATTTCTTTATGCGATTCCAAAATTAGTGGTAGATTAGTAGCTTTTCCTTCTTCGGTTTCTTGCCAAGAGAGAAAAGTTGTTAATCTTTCATCTGCTTGCTCCAATTTTAGTCTCACATGAACTGATTTATCAATCATAGATGATGAAATTTCACATAGAGAAAGAACGAGTGAGATATTATGACACAATAGGCTCAACTATTTAGACAATGCTTTGGTGATTTGTAGAGCCTCCGATCTGAATTCTCCCACTTGGGGATATTCTTTGACTCTTTCTATCTAGAGTGATAGTTGAGCGATCTATTCTTCCTTTGATTTCTTCAATTGTTCATTAAATGATTGCAATTTTCTCAATGCTTAGGATAATTCTTGTTGCTTATGGATTGGATGTTGATCAATCCTTTGTTTTTCTTTGAGCAATTGCTCGTTCAATTGATCATTTGACCGCCTCTAGGTTACTAACTATTGTTCCAACTGCTCTATCTTCTACTGCTTCTCTTGTAGCTGTGTTTCCAGCAAAATAATTGCTTGGTCTTTTTCTTTGAGCAAGTTACTTACCTCTGATGCTTTGTCCATTGTAGCCACTGTGTATGCTCCACCATACTGAGAAAGTTTAGTGCGATCTTCAGAAGGGTTAACTTCTTCTCCCCATACCACGTTTGTTATCTCCATTTATGAAGTCAAAAGAGGAGATTGATCAACTTTACTCTTTTTCCTTTGTATTTTGACTATAGCCCTATGCTTAGGATTGTAGAAGACATCCGGTGGTGGTATTTCTTCTACATGTAAGACAATTTCATCAGAGGGATTTTCGGGGATTATTTCTACATCCTTTTGAGTCATGGGTGTGTTGCTAGTTCTTTTAGTCGGAACTGTATTGATTACTGATTTATGACCAGTTGCTACCTCAGGTGTGCTAAATCCTTGTAGACTCTTAGTATTACTGATGATAGAGTCAAATTGTTGCCATTCTCTGATCAGTTTAGGATCAACATAAATGCTTGAATCAATGAGTTCACCACTTTTTCCTTGTCCCTGCTCCTGTTCTGGCAATTTTTCTTTTTTCAGGGATCTTCTCCACTACAGGAGTCTTGTTGGCAACTTTCTGTTTGCTTTGGCTCAGTGGCTGAATTGTAGGTGTTGTAGCTAATAGGTCCAAAGGAAGATTTTGCAACCTCTTGGCTCTGAGCCTATCGAATGTTTCTAACCCTTCTTCTTCATACTTGATCCTAGCCAATCCTTTAACCTGAAAAAATGTTTCGGCTGAAGCAAATAAATCATCAAAGTCATCCACTTCATGATCGAATTTAGCAAGTTTAGCTTGAGCAGTAACATTATGGGCAACCTCCCTTGGGTCATATTGCCTGTTTGGAATGGTGGCAAGATTCAACATCTGAATCTTCTCTGCCTCTGTCTCTACATGCTTATAGTCATGTAAGGTAAAAATGACACATCGTAGGGGAAGTATAGGCCACATTTGTTTCTTGGAATCCTTAAGGGTTCTTGATGTCCCTTCGACTGTTATTTGATATGCCAATTTCCGTGCTAACAATATATCAGGAACATATATAGGGAGAACATGGGGTTTAGTGAGACTGCCAAAAAGCCTCACATAGGTAAATTTATCCTCTCCGAACCAACTACCTACTGCTGTGAGGTCAACTGCTGCTTCCTGGGATATCTTGGGGGTAGGCTTATTGAAAATAGAATAATATACAGGTACAACAAAACCATTGCAAATTCTGTACTGGTGATTTTTATAGTGTTCATTCCACAACTGTTTGTGGTAAATGTGAATAGGATTCAGATCTTGGGAAGTCCACTTCCATCTGAGTATTGGGTATTCAGAATTAAAACAAATAATATCCAGAATATATGCACTGTAGTAGAAAGGGGGAATGATCCAGGAAGTTGTATATGCTTTCCTTTTGTATTCTAATATCTCAGTGTCTAGCCTATCAAATAAAATATTTGCCCAATCCATAACATAACCATTAATTGTGGCTTCCATTAACGGGACCATTTCTATAGTAAATTTGGCAGAATGATGCTGTCCCCACAGTCTACACATCATAGCTCCAGCATAGCAATAAGGAGAAGCTAATGAGTCAATAGAATACTTACCCGATGACTTGTGCTTATGTTTCTCTGGGAAATGCCTCCAGTGCTTGATCGGGTCCAACTCCAAGTCGTTTTCCTTTGCAAATTCTTCCAGGAATGCCTTGTTTTATCGTTTCTCAGGCGGAGGTAGATGGTACATTTGCTTGAGATCTTCAGGCTTGAATGAGCTGAATATCTTTCCATCAACCGTGGAAAATGTTCTATTTGAAGTTGGGATTTTCTCAACAACCCATCTAACCACATCAGTATGTGGCAAAACTTTGGCCCGTGCTGTTATCCTGTGAAGGTATGAACATGTCAATTCCTTGAGAGTTCCCTCTGACTTTTTGGTTGAATCGACTGTGGCTTCCTCGTCTAATTCTTCGAGTTCCTCTGCTTCTATCAAATTATAAATGCTTTCTTAACTAGCATTTCGCAGACCGAGACATGTTTTATCTGATATTAATCCCTTCTTGCTCAGTCCTAGTTCTTTGGCCATGAGAGTTGCTTTGGCTTTCTTAGATTTCTTCCCCATCTTCTCTGGATTCATGGGTTCGAAGAAACTCTGCATAGACAATTTCAAACCGTAACACAGAGATATCACCGATGAAAGCGAATATGGAAATGAACAGAATTATGGTAATTAACATATGATAAATCAAATGTAGTTAAGAATTACCACGAATAAAATCTTTTAAAGGACTTACTCTTAATTGTATAATTTAATAGCCGTCTGAATTGCCAATCGTGGTGAATAAGTACCATAAATACCCATCTCTTCGATCGTATAAATGATTATTTCAAGCGTGTCTTTGGATTTCCTCGATTGGCGATCGGCGATAAATCGGAAATCACATTTGGGAGTTTCAAAGGGAGAGGCTTTAGCACTTGCAACGTATATTTCTGATTGTCGAAAAGTGATATTATAATGGAGCGGAGTTTTATGCATGCAAACTATTTTAGCGTATGTTTTCCTCTTGAGATGTGCGCCCAATTGATTGATTGCAATTGGGGTTTGGCTTGCACTTTATCCCTTTGTCAACGAATATCTCTGATTACCGATTGCGATTTCCTTTATCAGATCAGAGGATTTGATGGGCCTTTTATGTATGTTCCTTTGCGATATGACATCGCCGATTTCCAATTGCGATTTTCTTAATCGGATCAGAGGATTTGATGAGGCTTTGTTTGTGTGTGTCCCTTTATCATTAGGATATGTGATCTCCGATCACTTTATCACAATGTAGAATTATTTATAATATTTTTAAAGGAACACTTTTCTCTATTCGAAAGGATTTATAAAATGAATTATTTATGTCTGGCCTTTTGATAAAGATTTTTCTTGTAATGAGGTCAATACTAGTTTTATTTATTAACTCACAAATCTAACTAAGTTTATTTAAAAAGGGACCCATTTCTTATTGAAAGTTTTGAGTAAAATTTTATAGAAATGGGGGGTTGTTGTACAACAAAACAATTAGCGATTCACTGGAAGAAACAATTATCTCTGAGAAAACAATATAATATTTTAACCTTCTTAATCTGAAAACCTTAGTGGATAGAGAAAATCTAATATAACTAGGTAATCATAAATTCTGAATATAATGAAAACTATTTTTGCTATCTCTTTCTCATCTCAAAATTAAATACATTATAAGTTTAAGTAAGCCTTAATTGGTTGATAATGATAAAACGAGAGACTTTCCCAAATTAGCTTTTATAATGACTCCTTTGTCACAAGTAGAGCCACTGTTGCTAGCAAACGTTCATAATCTTGGCAGGGTTACCTTTTAACCATTTGATCGTTCATTGTCCCATCTATTTCAGAGTATAATTTAAAAGAATGAATCCAAAAGATATGTTTCCACACTTTTTGTATTGCATTTTCTTTTTTCCTTATTTCTTTATTTTGTAAGATAAAAGCCATTGTCCTAGTTTGGTGGCTAGATGTTGACAATGCCATTCACTGATTGTAATTTAACTGAACAAGTTGGCTCGTGATGAGACCCCTTGTATTATAATAATAAGCCATTACCCTATTTTGGTATGCAGTCTTGGTAATGTCAGTGGAACTAGTCCCCGATGATTGTGGTTAGCAGACTTTATGTCAAATATATTTTAGAATTACACTTTGAAAAATCATAAACTTTGATGGATGGGATGAATAATTTTCTCCTTAAGATAACATGGATGACAATTTTGAGAGTTAAAGATGCTAAGATTGGATCAGTCTTTACTTTCTATTGATAACCTTTTTTAGGCTTCTAAAACTTAGAATGATTTATAGTTTTTTCAAGTTTTAAGAAGATTTCACAAAAATAAAAAGGGTCTTCAGAGTTTAATTATACCTAATTTCCTAGAACTTTTTTCCGTCTCCTTCAAGGCTTCCATCTATCAAAAGTAAATATTAAATCTATTTTCTTTTAAGTAACCTTTTCAAAATAGTAAAGGCCAATAGAAGACTATTCACAACTTTATTTTCTAAGAAAGAAAATAAACTAATTATTCACACCAATAAAGCTAAAAATTGAATATTTGCAAAGTGAGAAGGGGTTACCTTCTCAATTGATTTTTTTTTTTCAAAATAAGCCCATTGACAGGAAGAGAATCTCTCTTTCCTGATAGATCTTGCAATATGAATGTTGATGGGACTATCTTCTGGCTGATTTGAAATGGTCCGAGCCACATTTTCTGAAATTTAGTGTGTTTTCCTTTATCCTCATGGGCTTTGTCCCATTTCAAAACAAGATCACTAACTTGTAAATGTTTTGAGCCGATTGAAGTTGTATCAAAAGAAGACTTAATGATTTGTTGATGCTTCGCATGTGTAATTCTGGCTTTCTCCCTTTCTTCCTCTAGTTTCAGGCTCTGGTTATGTCTCAATTGAATAGAAAATGAGGTATTTTCTTCAATAAATTGCACTAAGGCTAGTGATGAAAGTACTAAATTTGCTGGTATGACAGCCTCCTTTTGATACACTAGATTAAATGGAAAAGTGCCTATTGAGGCCTTCTTTGTTATACAATGTTCCCATAATACAAATATCAAAGACTTATGCCAATTCTTATGGTTCTGATCAATAGTCCTTTTAATGATTTTGATAAGATTTTTATTGGTGGATTCTACTAAACCATTACCCTGGGTGTAGTAGTTTGCAGAATATTTAAATTTGAATCCTCTTTTGATAGCAAACACAAGTATGGAATTACTAGAGAAAAGATGCATTATAAAAAATAAGAGCGTCCGGGACACCAAACCTGGTAATGATGAACTGATCTATGAATTCAATAATTTCCTCAGAGTTTGTTGTCTTCAAAGGAATTGCTTCCACCCACTTAGTAAAGTAATATGTAGCTGTAAGGATATACCTATGTTGTTTGGATGAATGTGGAATAATTTCTCCATTGTTATCCAATCCCCATTGTTCAAAGGGCTGTTCAATGTTGACAGGTTGCAAAGGAAAAGCTGGCTTCCTTTGTCTTCCACTAGTAGTTTGACATGTTCTGCATTTCCTTACATATTCATGAATGTCTTTAAATAAGGTGGGCTAATAATACCCAGCATGAATATTTTTGTGGGCTGTTGTATCAGCTCCAAAATGTCCTCCTGCTAGACCATCATGTAATTCCTGCAAGACTTTTTGTGCTTTAGGTTTCTTTAAGCATCTTAACAAAATTGAATCATAATTCTGTCTAAACAACACATCATCAACAATCATGAAGTCTTTTGATTTTAGTCTTATGGCACGTTTATTTTTATAGGAAATATTAGAAGGAGCATATCCATTTTTTAAATAGAATATCAGATCTGAATATTGGGATTTAGGATTAATGGTGCTTATCTCATTGATTTCTTCAATATGGTTTGTACCTTCATGTTCCTGAATATTAGAAGCTCTTGCTAACAACCTGCAAAAACCTTGGCCTTTGACAATCTTTGCTGGTCTAATGCCCAAATCATACTCTTTTAATGTCGTGACCCAATTTGCCATTTTTTCTCCCAATTCCCTTTGAACTAGTAACTGTCTTACTGCTGAAAAAGGGACTATAACTTTGGTGTAAGCTTTTAAGAGAAAGGGCCTAAAGTGTTTAATAGCTTTATATACAGTAAAGGCTTACTTTTCAACTTTGGAGTAATTAAGTTCAGCACCTTGAATATTTGAACTATAAAATGAAATTGGTGCTTCCAAGTTTTGATCGTTGATTTGTGTCATCACTACTGCATAAGATGAATCAGATGCAAGAGTATATAAAATGAAATGATTTGAAAAATCAGGGGTGTTTAATGCGGGAACATTTATGATTACTTGCTTGATTGAATTAAAAGCCTCCCTTTCTATATGCCCCCATTTCAACGCTGAGTTTTTCTTGATCATGGTTTGTAATGGTAAAACAATCTGTGAAAAATCTGGAACAAATCTTTTTACAAAACTAATTTGACTCAAAAAAGATTTCATTTTTTTTCATTATGTGGAAATGGGATATCAGAAATGTCTTTGATTCTATCTGGGTCAATATAAATACCATCTTTTGAAACAATGAATCCCAAGAGTTTACCTTTCTCAAGAGTAAAAAAGACTTCTTAGGATTGAGTAAAATGCCATACCTTTTACAGTGTTCAAAGATTTGTTTCAAATCATGTAAATGATTTGATATTTTCTTAGAGAAGACAGTAATGTCATCCAAATAGAAAACTACTAATTTATTGATTAGACCTTTGAATGCTATGTCCATCACTCTTTGGAATGTAGCTCCAGCATTAATTAATCCGAAAGGCATTTTTTGATAAGCATAAGTTCCCCACTTAGTTCTAAAAGTATTCTCAAGTCTATCATCGAGGTGCACCAAAATTTGATTATACCTTGAAAAACCATCTAAGAAAGACATTAATTCAAAACCAGCTACTGAATGGAGAGTTTGCTCCATCGTTGGTAAAGGGAAGTTATCCTTTTGACTAGCTTTATTAAGATTTCTGAAATCAATACAAATTCTAATGTCACCATTTTTCTTTCTTACTGGCACCATGTTGGACACCCAATTTGAATGTCTAACAGGAAAAATTATCTTAACTTTCAAGAGTTTGTTTAACTCGGCATTTATTTGACTGTCGAGGCTATGATGAATTTTTCTTAATTTCTACTATACTGGTTTTTCTTCAGATATCATTGGAATTGTATGTTGTATGATAGAAGTATCATATGTTTTCAAATCATCATATCTCCAAGCGAAAACATTTTTATATCTATGCAATAATCTGATAAATGTAATTCTTTCTTTTGAAGTAAGTCCTAATCCCAGATTGATGTTTTGTGGCTTGTCTTCTGTACCAAGGTTTATTAATTCAAATCTCAAAGTAGAACTTTGAAGCTTTGAATTAGTAACCTGTTTAAACCTATCTTTGATGTCATAAAGGTCTTCAAGTTTGACCACTGGTTTAGGTATTGAATTTTCTTCAAGTTTTTCTTTCATTTGAAGATCATGCTCACTTTCATCAATAATTTGATCATCATAGGACTTATCAGAAGTTAAGAAATTTAAAATGTCATCATCATGATTGAATACTAGCTAGTTAGTGACATTATCGGGAATCGATGGTCTGAAAATTAACTGTATTGAAAATCTATAGGGACTATAATCTTTAGATGAAGGAGCTTAGAAGCAACATTGGCTAGTAAATCTGTTGTTGCATTCTGAGACCTAGGAATGGGAGAAATATTAAATGCTAGAAAATGAGGTACAAGGTCTTGTACCAAGGATGGATAATGTTTAAGGTGACTAGAAAGGCAATGTATAGTATTTCTAACTTGTTTTATAACAATTTCAGAGTCACCGAACACTTTCAAGTATTGTACCTTAAAACCAATTGCTTTGTAAAGTCGTTGAATCAAGGCTTTGTATTCAGCAGTATTATTTGTGCACTTAAATTCTAATCTACATGATAGCATGGTCTTTTCTCCCTCAGGACTAACAAGAATACATCCTACTCCTGCACCTTCATTAGATTTAAACCCATCAAAATATAATGACCAAAATAAAGGTTTATCTACAGTTTTATTTACAATTTCCTCATAAATTTTAACACACCTTGATGTATCTGTTTGTGAAATTTTTTTGATTTGAGATGTGAAACTATTAACTGAGAAAGGTGATGATTGAGCAATAAAATTACCAAAGAATGATTCAGATGAGTAGTTACCAAGAATGTTATTGTTGAATGTTATCGGTTGGTTTTCTTGTTCAAAATCGGTTACAGTATGAGTCATATGTTTCTCCTGATCAATCTTAATTTGATTTGGCTTTCCTTTATAGAGCAGCCACATGTGAGACCAATCGGTAGAAATGTAACCATGAAGTTTCTTAGACCAGTATCTATTTAAAATAAAACCATAGAACTTAGGAATATCAACAATTAATATGTCAATTCTCTGAACCACTCTTGGATCAGCTGATAACCTAATGGTAACTGAGTTGATTTCTCCTAATACTTGGACCTTAGTTCTATCAAAATGGACAATATGTACTGCAGACTTTTGGGGCTCAATATTCAGTTTAGAACAAATCGAAGCAGGCATTATATTCGATGAAGCAGCTGAGTCTATCAAGCAATTGTGCAGATTTCTATTATAAATCTTGTAGGTTGAGAGAAAAGGAGGAGTATGGGAATCTGATCTATCTCCTAGTAGAACAACATCAGAAGCTTCTACTCTACCGAGTGGTGGTTGACCTGTCTCGTTAGCAGCTTTGGACATTACAACATTTGGAAGCAGAGAAGAAGGTATCGCATCTAATTCTTGGAGCAGCAATTTTTTATGTTTGAGTTTACTAAGCTCAAACATAGTGATATTTGCTTTTGTTTTCTTCATGTCTTCAATGATGTTGTAATCCATAGAGTCTACAGCTACTATTGTTTTAGATGTTAAAGGTGGATTGGAAGCTGATGGCTGATTTTGAGTAGGTGTCGCTGTAGACTTCTTTGTGGGAACCTTTTCTTTAGTAGTAGTATCCATGTTCCTTTTCTTCGAGTTACTTGAACAGATTATGGAGTGCCTTTACTCCTGGTACTTACTGGGAAAGCTTCTTGTTCATTTTCAGTATCAGAATTGGGCAAAATGAAGTCCCACATGACATTCTACAGCTACCTCTTCTTCAGTTTCTTCAGATGATAAGACTGTATCTTCTTCTTCATCCTCCTCAGGATCTGACTCTACGTTGGATATAGCATTCGGGGATTTTTATTCTAGTTTCTTAAAGTTTCTAAATGGATTTTTAGTTGAAGTCTCATCTACTTGTTTCTTGATTTCTATCATCTCATTTTGATATAGTTTTTAGAACTTTTTGAAGACCTTCCATATCGTATGGATCTTTAGCCATTTTCTTCTTTGAATCATATTTGAAGGAGACTTTTTTAGATTTTCTATCTTCAAGAGCATCTTTCTTTTCTAAGGCGATGATATGTTTTTCTACAGCAAGTGCCTCTTTCATATTTTCTACTAGAGTAGGTATTGAAGCTCTATCTACAAAGATTGCTAAGTCTGAAGGTAAAGTTGTTATATACCATTCACTTTTAACTTGTTCACTAGGTTTAGAGGAAATAGGAATCTTATTTAAAAGTTTATTGAATCGTGAATTGAAATCTTTTATAGGCTCTCTAGATTCTATTCTAATATTTGAAAGATCATTGATTAATGTTGCTACAGATCTGTCATCACCATATTTAGTTAAGCACTATTCCTGAAAAATATTCCAACTAGTATTGGATCCTAATGGTAAGGAAAAGTACTAAGACCCGGTTGAACCTTCTAGGGTATAAGGGAAAAGTCTAACAACCACATCTTCTTTAGTAACTCCTTTTAAGATGACTGACAACATAAAATTATTATGTGTTCGTCTGCCTGTATGCCTACATCTAGATTGAATTTTGGCAGCCATTTTTCAGAATGCGCTGGAAATGGGTGCAAAGGTGCAGACATGGTGACTGCACGAGGATTGTTCCATGGGTTCTGTGCCATTGTTGAGCTACTAATGGATAATAGCATGGACTAAGTTCCAGATGTTTGGGAAGGAGCAGATATTGAAGTTTGAGATGTTTGGGAAACAAACGTTGAAGTTCCAATACCTTGTTGAACGACAATCTAGAGTGGAGGAGTGGATGGTTGACTTTGCAATGGAGAAGATGAAATGGATGATGATGATGAGAAAGTTTCACTATTAGACCCTTCAGTTGTCTTCCTTGCCCATTTCCTTTTAGGCAGAGGTAACTCAGTAGGTTCAATACCAAGCTTTTCACTCTGAAGTCTGGTGAAGGGGTGAGAAGGAATGAATTGCGAAGTCACACTGCCTTGAGATAACTCAGATTTCTGTGGTGATATTGAGAATCCTTGAAGTTTGTGGATTAGAGACTGTACTTCAAGAGATTCTAAAGTCAATTTATCTGAGATGTCTTGGGGTTGAGCAGTGGTTATTGTCTCCTCAACTTCTCGCTTGAAAACTGGAGTTTCAGCATGCGAGGGAGAAGTCAGAGGTGAGGTGGAGGGAGATTTACTCTCAGAATGGATTATAGATTTGGGTTTGCTTTCCATTCACAGTTCAAGCCCTCCTTCTAGCGCCAAAAATGTTGATGCCTCGAAAATATCTACAGCAACATCGTAGAAAACCACCCGGTCCGAACCTTAAAGGTAGCTCCTTTTCCATTTGGTGTGGTGGCTCCGACTGGATATTATGGGACTAGTTTCCCAATGATTTATAAATGATATGGATAAGTGATCGGTTTTCTAATATCTAACAGGAATGATGGATGATTTATTCTAAAATGCAACAATGTAAATAACTAATCTATCTCGGGAAGTCTTTCTCTTAGTGCAATTTTTGATGATTCTTATTGACAAGTAGGCATATAGATGACTCTACTTAGAAACACAAATATTTATTCATATGATAATTACTTTATTCAAGTAGTTGAACAAAGTAATAATTAAAACGTTATCACACTAATCTTTATATATGATTGACATACATATGTATGAAAAATAACAACTCTTAAACATTCAACAGTGATAAGTCAAAGAATTGTTGTGAAAGCATATACATACATCAATAATAGAAAAAATAAATAAATGCTGATTCACATAAAAGCATGAAGCAAAAAACATAGATAGTAGTACCATATGTGTTTGAGTCTCCTCCAATATGAATTGCATTCAGATCCCACCTTTCAACTTGGAAATTCTTTTACAGGAAGCAATAGTGCATATCACATAAAAGTATTCTTCATCAAAACTCAGAATTCAGGTTCAGTTTTTATAAAAATAAATATATCGGAAGCAAAATAGTGCAACTTCTGATCCAAGTCTTAATACAAAAATTTGAGGACCCTTTCTAAAAACATAAAAGGGTCTATAAATACTATTAAACTAAAAAACTATGAAATAAATGTGCTATGTGCTGGTATAACCAAATCACAAAAACAGTGACAATCTTCTCAAAATAGGCATGTTGTAGTTGGTCAGAATGGTTCACTATATTGGCTAACTATCTTGTGACATAAGCTGGCAAATGGCGAGCTTCAGTTGAAGTTTTGGTGGATGACTCATGCGCGAATGTAACTGAGCAGTGTATATGGCATCAGTAATTTCGGGAATCATATGGCCGATTGCATTGGTGAGGCATTTCATCGTTGTCCGCTGACTATGTGGTTTAACAAAGAAGAACCAAAAGGTTTCCCATGTTAAAGTTTGAATGCAGACGATTAATCTTTCCCTCTGCTCCAGCTCCCGTTTCCATGTCTATTCTAATGTTTTCACTGATGGAAGTTTCCTTGGAGAACACTCTGTAACTAAATTTGATAAATAAGAGTATCATTAATCAATTCCACCAGATTGTTTGTCACTGATCTGCATCTTGATGTCGCTCTTTCTGCCTCCATCAGTTGAGATTGCCATTTAGAGAATAGGATTTCTTTATGCGATTCCAGAATTCGTGGTAGATTAGTAGCTTTTCCTTCTTCGATTTCTTGCCAAGAGAGAAAATTTGTTAATCTTTCATCTGCTTACTCCAATTTTAGTCTCGCATCAACTGATTTATTAATCATAGATAATGAAATTTCACATAGAGGAAGAACGAGTGAGATATTATGACACAATAGGCTCAACTGTTTAGACAATGCCTTGGTGATTTATAGAGCCTCTGATATGAATTCTCCTACTTGGGGATATTCTTTGAATCTTTCTATCTAGAGTGATAATTGAGCGATCTATTCTTCCTTTGATTTCTTCAATTGTTCATTAAATGATTGAAATTTGCTCAATGCTTGGGATAATTCTTGTTGCTTATGAATTGCATGTTGATCAATCCTTTGTTTTTCTTTGAGCAAATGCTCGTTCAATTGATCATTTGACTCCCTCTGGGTTACTAACTATTGTTCTAACTACTCTATCTTCTGCTGCTTCTCTTGTACCTGTGTTTCCAGCAAAATAATTGCTTGGTCTTTTTCTTTGAGCAAGTTATTTACCTCCGATGCTTTGTCCATTGTAGTCATTGTGTATGCTATAGCATATTGAGAAAGTTTAGTGAGATCTTCAGAAGGGTTAACCTCTTCTCTCCATACCACGTTTGTTATCTCCATTTGTGAAGTCAAAAGAGGAGATTGATCAACTTTCCCCTTTTTCCTTTGTCTTTTGACTGCAACCCTATGCTTAGGGCTGTAGAAGACATCCAGTGGTGGTATTTCTTTTACATGTAAGAAAATTTCATCGGAGGGATTTTCGTGGATTATTTCTACATCCTTTTGAGTCATGGGTGGGCCGCTAGTTCCTTCAGTTGGAACTATATTGATTACTGATTTCTAACCAGTTGTTACCTCAGGTGTGCTGAATCCTTGTAGACTCTCAGTATTACTGATGATAGAGTCAAATTGTTGCCATTCTCTGATCAGTTTAGGATCAACATGAATGCTTGAATCAATGAGTTCACCACTTTTTCTTTGTCCTTGCTCCTGTTCTGGCAATTTTTCTTCTTCAGGGATCTTCTCCACTACAGGAGTATTGTCGGCAGCTTTCTATTCGCTTTGGCTATGTAGCTGAACTATAGAGGTTGTAGCTAATAGGTCCAAAGGCATAGTTTGAAACCTCTTGGCTCTAAGCCTATCGAATGTTTCTAACCCTTCTTCTTGATACCTGATCCTAGCCAATCCTTTAACCTGAAAAAATGTTTCGGTTGAAGCAAATAAATCATCAAACTCATCTGCTTCATGATCAAATTTAGTAAGTTTAGCTTGAGCGGTAACATTATGGGCAACCTTCCGTGGGTCATATTGCCTGTTCGGAATGGTGGCAAGGTTCAACATCTGAATCTTCTCTGCCTCTTTCTCTGCATGCTTGTAGTCGTGTAAGGTAAAAATGCCACATCATAGGGGAAATATAGGCCACATCTGTTTCTTGGAATCCCTAAGGGTTCTTAATGTCCCTTCGACTGTTATTTGATATGCCAATTCCCGTGCTAACAATTTATCAGGAACATATAGAGGGAGAACATGGGGTTTAGTGAGACTACCAAAAAGCCTCATATAGGTAAATTTCTCCTCTATGAACCAGCGACCTACTACTGTCAGGTCAACTGCTACTTCCTTGGATATCCTGGGGGCAGGCTTATTGAAAATAGATTAATATACAGGTAAAACAAAACCATTGCAAATTCTGTACAGGTGATTTTTATAGTGTGCATTCCACAACTGTTTGTGGTAAATGTGAATATGATTCGAATCTTGGGATGTCCACTTCCATCTGAGTATCGAGTATTCAGAATTAAAGCAAATAATATCCAGAATATATGCACTGTAGTAGAAAGGGGGAATGATCCGAGAAGTTGTATATGCTTTCCTTCTGTATTCTACTATCTCAGTAGCTAGCCTATCAGACAAAATATTTGCCCAATCCATAACATAACCATCAATTGTGGCTTCCATTAATAGGACCATTCCTATAGTAAATTTGGCAGAATCATGGTCCCCCATAGTCTACACATCATAGCTCCAGCATAGCAACAAGGAGAAGCTAATGAGTCGACAGAATACTTACCCGATGACTCGTGCTTGTGTTTCTCCCGGAAATGCCTCTAGTGGTTGATCGGGTCTGACTCCAAGTCATTTTCCTTTAAAAATTCTTCCGAGAATGCCTTGTTATATCGTTTCTCAGGCAGAGGTAGATGGTACATTTGCCTGAGATCTTTAGGCTTGAATGAGCCGAATATCTTTCCATCAGCCATGGATAATGTTCTATCTGAAGTTGGGATTTTCTCAACAACCCATCTAACCACATGAGTACATGGCAAAATTTTGGCCCATGCTGCTATCTTGTGAAGGTATGAACAAGCCAATTCTTTGAGAGTTCCCTCTGACTATGGCTTCCTCATCTAATTCTTTGGGTTCCTATACTTTTATCAAATTATAAATGCTTTCCCAACTAGCATTTCCCAGACCAAGACATGTTGTATCCGATATTAATCCCGTCTTGCTCAGTCCTGGTTCTTTGGCCACGGGAGTTGCTTTGGCTTTCTTAGATTTCTTCCCCATCTTCTCTAGATTCATGGGTTCGAAGAAACCTTACACAGACAATTTCAAACCGAAACACAGAGATATCACCGATGAAAGCGAGTATGGAAATGAATAGAATTACAGTGATTAACATATGATAAATCAAATGTAGTTAATAATTACCACAAAAAAAATCTTTTAAAGGATTTACTCTTAACTATATAATTTAATAGCCGCTCGAATAGCCAATCATGGTGAATAAGTACCATAAATACCCATCTCTTCGATCATATAAATGATTATTTCAAGCATGTCTTTGGATTTCCTCAATCGACAATCGGAGATAAATTGCAAATCGCAATCCGGAGTTTCAAAGGGAGAGGCTTTAGCACTTGCAATGAATATCCCCGATTGCCAAAAAGACATATTATAATGGAGCAGAGTATTATGCATGCAAACTGTTTTAGCGTATGTTTTCCTTTTGAGATGTGCGCCTAATTAATTGATCGCAATCGGGGTTTGGCTTGCACTTTATCCCTTTGTTGATGAATATCTCTGATTTTCGATTGCGATTTCCTTTATCGGATCGGAGGATTTGATGGGCCTTTTACGTATGTTCCTTTGGGATATGACATCGCCGATTGCCAATTGCGATTTCCTTAATCAGATCGAAGGATTTTATGAGACTTTGTTTGTGTGTGTCCCTTTGTCATTGCGATATGCAATCTCCAATCACTTTATCGCAATGTATAATTATTTATAATATTTTTAAAAGAACACTTTGCTCTATTCAAAAGGCTTTATAAAATGAATTATTTATGTTGGGACTTTTGACAAATATTTTTCTTGTAATGAGGTCAATACCAGTTTTATTTATTAACTCACAAAGCTAACTAAGTTTATTTAAAAAGGGACCCATTTCTTATTGAAAGTTTTGTGTAAAATTTTATAGAAATGGGGGGTTGTTGTACATCACAACAATTGGAGATTCACTGGAAGAAACATTTATCTCTGAGAAAATAATATAATATTTTAACTTTCTTAATCTGAAAACCTTAGTGGATAGAGAAAATTTAATATAACTAGGTAATCATAAATTCTGAATATAATGAAATCTATTTTTGCTATCTCTTTCTCATCTCAAAATTAAATACATTTTAAGTTCAAGTAAGCCTTAATTATTTGATAATGATAAAATGAGAGACTTTTCCAACTTAGCTTTTATAATGACTCCTTTGTCACAGGTAGAACCACTGCTGCTAGCAAACGTTCATAGTCTCGATAGGGTTACTTTTTAACCATTTGATACTTCATTGTCCCATCTATTTCAGAGTATAGTTTAAAAGAATGAGTCCAAAAGATATGTTTCCAAACTTTTTGTATTGCATTTTATTTTTTCCTTATTTCTTTATTTTGTAAGATAAAAAGCCATTGTCCTAGTTTGGTGGCCAGCTGTTGACAATGCCATTCACTAGTTGTAATTTAACTGAACAAGCTGGCTCATGATGAAACCCCTTGTCTTATAATGAGAAGCCATTATCCTGTTTTGGTATGCAGTGTTGGTAATGTTAGTTGAATCAGTACCCTATGATTATGGTAAGCAGGCTCATTATGAGACCTCTTATCTTTTATGTCAAATATATTTTAGAATTACACTCTGAAAAATCATAAACTTTGAAGGATGGGATGAAAATTTTTCTCTTTAAGAGAACATGGATGACAGTTTTGAGAGTTGAAGATGCTAAGACTGGATCAGTCTTTGCTTTCTATTGATAGCCTTTTTTAGGCTTCTAAAACTTAGAATGATTTACAGTATTTTCAAGTTTTGAGAGGATTTCACAAAAATAAAAAGGGTCTTCAGAGTTTAATTATACCTAATTTCCTAGAACTTTTTTCCTTCTCCTTCAAGGCTTCCATCTATCAAAAGTAAATATGAAATCTGTTTTCTTTTAAGTAACTTTTTCAAAATAGTAAAGGCCAATAGAAAACTATTCACAACCTTATTTTTTAAGAAATAAAATGAACTAATTATTCACACCAATATAGCTGAAAGTGAGAATGGGTTACCTTCTCAATTGAAGAATTTTTTCAGAATAAGCCCATTGATAGGAAGAGAATCTCTCTTTCTTGATAGATCTTGCAATATGAATGTTGATGGGCCTATCTTCTGGCTGATTTGAAATGGTCCAAGCCACATTTTCTCAAATTTAGCGTGTTTTCCTTTATCCTCATGGGCTTTGTCCCATTTCAAAACAAGATCACCAACTTGTAAATGTTTTGAGCCAATTGAAGTTGTATCAAAAGAAAAATTAATAATTTTTTGATGCTTCGCATGTGTAATTCGGGCTTTCTCCCTTTCTTCCTCTAGTTTCAGGATCTGATTATGTCTCAATTGAATAGAAGATGAGGGATTTTCTTCAAAGAACTGCACTAAGGCTAGTGATGGAAGTACTAAGTTTGCTGGTATGACAACCTCCTTTCCATAGAAGTTCCCATTGAGGCCTTCTTTGTTATACGGTCTGCCCATAATGCAAATATCAAAAACTTATGCCAATTCTTATGGTTCTGATCAATAGTCCTCTTAATGATTTTGATTAGATTTTTATTGGTGGATTCTGCTAAACCATTACCCTAGGGGTAGTAGTTTGCAAAATAGTTCAATTTGAATCCTCTTTTGATAGCAAACTCAAGTATGGAATTACCGCAGAAATAAGATGCATTATGAAAAATAAGAGCGTTCCGGAAACGAAACCTGGTAATGATGAATTGATCTATGCATTCAATAATTTCCTTAGAGTTTGTTGTCTTTAAAGGAATTACTTTCACCCTCTTAGTAAAGTAATCTGTAGTTGTAAGGATATACCTATGCTGTTTGGATGAATGTGGAATAATTTCTCCTATGATATCCAATCCCCATTGTTCAAAGGGTTGCTCAATGTTGACTAGTTGAAAAGGAAAAGCTGGCTTCCTTTGTCTTCCACTAGTAGTTTGACATGTTCTGCATTTCCTTACGTATTCATAAATGTCTTTAAGTAAGGTGGGCCAATAATACCCAGCATGAATAATTTTGTGGGCTATTGTATCAGCTCCAAAATTTGCTCCTGCCAGACCATCATGTAATTCCTGCAAGACCTTTTGCACTTCAGGTTTCTCTAAGCATCTTAACAAAATTGAATCATAATTCCGTCTAAACAACACACCATCGACAATCATGAATTTTTTTGTTTTTAGTCCTATGACACGTTTATTTTTATAAGAAATATTAGAAGGAGCATATCCATTTTTCAAATAGAATATCAAATTTGCATATTGGGATTCATGATTAATGGTACTTATCTCATTGATTTCTTCAATATGGTTTGTACCTTCATGTCCCTGAATATTAGAAGCTCCTGCGAACAACCTGCAAAAACCTTGGCCTTTGACAATCTTTGCTGGTCTAATGTCCAAATCATACTCTTGTAATGCTGTGACTCAACTTGCCCTTTTTTCTCTCAATTCCCTTTGAACTAGTAACTGTCTTACTGCTGAAAAGGGACTATAACTTTGGTGTGAGATTTTAAGAGAAAGGGACTAAAGTGTTTAATGGCTTTATATACAGCAAAGGCTTGCTTTTCAACTTCGGAGCAATTAAGTTCAACACCTTGAAGATTTGAACTATAAAATGAAATTGGTGCTTCCAAGTTTTGATCGTTGATTTGTGTCAGCACTGCTGCATAAGATGAATCAGATGTAAGAGTATATAAAATGAAATGATTTGAAAAATTAGGGGTGTTTAATGTGGGATAATTTATGATTGCTTGCTTGATTTAACTAAATGCCTCCCTTTCTATATGCCCCCATTTTAACACTGAGTTTTTCTTGATCATGGTTTGTAATGGTAAAACAATCTGTGAAAATTCTGGAACAAATCTTTTTACAAAATTAATTTGACCTAAAAATGATTGCATTGTTTCTTCATTATGTGGAAATGGGATATTAGAAATCTCTTTGATTCTATCTGGGTCAATATAAATACCATCTTTTGAAACAATGAATCCCAAGAGTTTACCTTGGTCAAGAGCAAAAAAGGACTTCTTAGGATTGAGTAAAATGCCATACCTTTGCGGCTTTCAAAGATTTGTTTCAAATCATGTAACTTTGATCTTTTCTTAGAGAAAACAGTAATATCATCCAAATAGACAACAACTGATTTATTGATTAGACGTTTGAATGCTATGGCCATCGCTCTTTGGAATGTAGCTCCAACATTAATTAATCCGAAAGGCATTTTTTAATAGGCATAACTTCCCCACTTAATTCTGAAAGTAGTCTGAAGTCTGTCATCGGGGTCCACCAAAATATGGTTATACCCTGAAAAACCATCTAAGAAAGACATTAATTCAGAACCAGCTACTGAATGGATATTTTGCTCCATCGTTGGTAAAGGGAAGTTATCCTTTTGACTCGCTTTATTAAGATTTCTGAAATCAATACAAATTCTAATGTCACCATTTTTCTTTCTCACTGGCACCACGTTGGACACCCAATTTGAATGTCTAACAGGAAAAATTATCTTAGCTTTCAAGAGTTTGTTTAATGCGGCTTTTATTTGACTCTCAAGATTAGGATGAACTTTTCTTAATTTCTGTTGTACTGGTTTTTCGTCAGATATCATTGGAATTGTATGCTGTATGATAGAAATATCATATGTTTTCAAATCATCATATCTCCAAGCGATGACATTTTTATATCTATGCAATAATCTGATAAATGCAATTCTTTCTTTTGAAGTAAGTCCTAATCCCAGATTGATGTTTTGTGGCTTGTCTTTTGTACCAAGGTTTATTAATTCAAATCTCAAAGTAGAACTTGGAAGCTTTGAATTAGTAACCTATTTAAACCTATCTTTGATGTCATAAAGGTCTTCAAGTTTGACCACTGGTTTAGGTATTGAATTTTCTTCAAGTTTTTCTTTCATTTGAATATCATGCTCAGTTTCATTAATAATTTGATCATCATAGGACTTATCAGAAGTTAAGAAATTTAAAATGCCATCATCATGATTGAATACCCGCTAGTTAGTGACATTATCAGGAATCGATGGTCTGAAAACTAACTCTAATGAAAATCATGCAGTAAAATTTCCAAAGACTGATTCAGATGAGTAGTTACCAAGAATGTTATTGTTGAATGCTGTTGGCTGGTTTTCTTGTTCAAAGTTAGTTACAGTATGAGTCATATGTTTCTCCCGATCAATCTTAATTTGATTTGGCTTTCCTTTATAGGGAAGCCACATGTGAGACCAATAAGTAGAAATGTATCCATGAAGTCTCTCAAACCAGTCTCTACTTAAAATCAAACCATAAAACTCAGGAATATCAGCAATTAATATGTCAATTCTCTGAACCACTCTTGGATCAGCTGATAACCTAATGGTAATTGAGTTGATTTTTCCTAATACTTGGACCTTAGTTCTATCAAAATGGACAATATGTACTGCAGAATTTTGGGGCTCAATATTCAGTTTAGAACAAACCGAGGCAGGCATTATATTCAATGAAGCCCCTGAGTCTATCTAGCAATTGTTCAAATTTATATTATAAATCTCGTAGGTCAAGAGAAAAGGATGAGTATGGGAATTTGATCTATCTCCAATTAGAACAACATCAGTAGCTTCTACTCTACCGGGTGGTGATTTACCTGTCTCATTAGCAGCTTTGGACATTACAACATTTGGAAGCAGAGAAGAAGGTATTGCATCTAATTCTTTGAGCAGCAATTTTTGTTGATGTTTGAGTTTACTAAGCTCAAACATAGTGATATTTGCTTTTGTTTTCTTCATGTCTTCAATGATGTTGTAATCCATAGAGTCTACAACTACTAATGTTTTAGATGCTGAAGGTGGATTGGAAGCTAATGGCTGATTTTGAGTAGGTGTCGCTGTAGACTTCTTTGTGGGAACCTTTTCTTTAGTAGTAGTACCCATGTTCATTTTCTTCTAAGTTACTTGAACAGGTTCTAGAGTGCCTTTACTCCTGGTATTTACTGAGAAAGATTCTTGTTCATTTTCAGTATCAGAATTGGGCAAAATGAAGTCCCACATGCCATGACATTCTACAGCTACCTCTTCTTCAGTTTCTTCAGATGATAAGACTGTATCTTCTTCTTCATCATCTTTGGGATCTGACTCTATGTTGAATATAGCATTAGGGGATTTTGATTTTGGTTTCTTAAAGTTTCTAAATGGCTTTTTAGTTGAAGTCTCAGCTACTTGTTTCTTTATTTCTATCATCTCATTTGACATAGTTTTTAGAACTTTTTGGAGACCTTCCATATTGTATGGATCTTTAGCCATTTCCTTCTTTGAGTCATCTTTGAAGGAGACTTTTTTAGATTTTCTATCTTCAAGAGTAGCTTTCTTTTCTAAGGCGATGATAAATTTTTCCACAGCAAGTGCCTCTTTCATATTTTCTGCTAGAGTAGGTTTTGCAGCTCTATCTACAAAGATTGCTATGTTTGAAGGTAAAGCTGTTATATACCATTCACTTCTAACTTGTTCACTAGGTTTAGAGGCAGTAGGAATCTTATTTAAGAGTTTATTGAATCGTGAATTGAACTCTTTTATAGGCTCTCTAGATTCTGTTCTAAGATTTGAAAGATAATTGATTAATGTTGCTACAGATCTGTCATCACTGTATTTAGTTAAGAACTATTCTTGAAAAATATTCCAGCTAGTAATGGATCCTGATGGTAAGGAGAAGTACCAAGACCTGACTGATCCTTGTAGGGTATAAGGGAAAAGTCTGACAACCACATCTTCTTTAGTAACTCCTTTTAAGTTGACTGACAACATAAAATTGTTTATGTATTTGTCTATCTGTATGCCTGCATCTGGATTGAATTTTGGCAACAATTTTTCAGGATGGGTTGGCAATGGGTGCAAAGGTGCAGACATGGTGACTGCACCAGGATTGTTACATGGGTTCTGTGCAATTGTCGAGCTACTAATGGATGATAGTGCGGATGAAGTTCCAAATGGTTGGGAAGGAGCAGATATTGAATTTTGAGATGGTTGGGAAACAGATGTTGAAGTTCCAGTACCTTGTTGAACGACAATCTAGAGTGGAGGAGTAGATGGTTGACTTTGTAATGGAGAAGATGAAATGGATGATGCTGATGAGAAAGTTTCACTAACAGACCCTTCATTTGTCTTCCTTGCCCTTTTTCTTTTAGGCAGAGGTAACTCAGTAGGTTCAATACCAAGCTTTTCACTCTAAAGTCTAGTGAGGGGGTAAGAAGGAACGATTGCGAAGTCACACTGCCTTGAGATAACTCAGATTTCTGTGGTGATATTGAGAATCCTTGAAGTTTGTGGATTAGAGACTGTACTTCAGGAGATTCTAAAGTCGATTTATCTAAGATTTTTTGGGGTTGAGCAGTGGTTGCTGTGTCCTCAACTTCTCACTTGAAAACTGGAGTCTCACCATGCGAGGGAGAAGTCGGAGGTGAGGTGGAGGGAGATTTATTCTCACAATGGATTAGAGATTTAGGTTTTCTCGCCATTCACAGTTCAATCCCTCCTTCTAGCGCCAAAAATGCTGATGCCTCGAAAATTGCCACATCAACATCGGGGAAAACCACCTGGTCTGGACCTTAAAGGCAGCTCCTTTTCCGTTTGGTGTGGTGGCTCCGACTGGATATTATGGGACTAGTTTCCCAATGATTTATCAATGAGATGGATAAGTGATCGATTTTCTAATATCTAAGGGGAATGATGGATGATTTATTCTAAAATGCAACAATATAAATAACTAATCTATCCCGGGAAGTCTTTCTCTTAGTGCAATTTTTGATGATTCTTATTGACAAGTAGGCATATAGATGACTCTACTTATAAACAAAAATATTTATTCATATGATAATTACTTTGTTCGAGTAGTTGAACAAAGTAATAATTAAAATGTGATCACACTAATCTTTATATATCATTTACGTACATATGTATGAAAAATAACAACTCTTAAATATTCAATAGTGATAAGTCAAAGAATTGCTGTGAAAGCATATACATATATCAATAATAGCAAAAATAAATAAATGCTGATTCACATAAAAGCATGAAGCAAAAAACATAGATAGTAGTACCATATGTGTTTGAGTCTCCTCCAATATGAACTGCATTCAGATCCCGCCTTTCAACTTGGAAATTCTTTTACAGGAAGCAATAGTGCATATCACATAAAAGTATTCTTCATCAAAACTCAGAATTCAGCTCCAGTTTTTACAAAAATAAATATATCGGAAACACAATAGTGCAACTTCCGGTCCAAGTCTTAATACAAAAATTTGAGTACCCTTTCTAAAAATGTGAAAGGGTCTATAAATACTATTAAACTAACAAACTATGAAATAAGTGTGGTATGTGCTGGTATACCCAAATCACAAAAATTGTGACAATCTTCTCAAAATATGCATGTTGTAGTTAATCAGAATGGTTCACTGTATTGGTTGACTATCTTGTGACTTGAGCTGGCAAATGGCAAGCATCGGTTGAAGTTCTGGTGGATGACTCATGCGCAAATGTAACTGAGCAGTGTATGTGGCATCAATAATTTTAGGAATCATATGGCCGATTGTATCGGTGAGGCATTTCATCGCTATTCGCTGACTATGTGGTTTAACAAGGAAGAACCAAAAGGTTTCCCATGTTAAAGTTTGAATGCTTGTGATTAATCTTTCCCTCTGCTCTGACGTCTGTTTTCATGTTTGTTCTAATGATTTCACTAATGGAAGTTTCCCAAGAGAACATTCTGTAATTAAATTTGATAAATAAAGAGCATCATTAATCAATTCCACAAGATTGTTTGTCGCCGATCTGCATCTTGATGTCACTCTTTCTGCCTTCATCAGTTGAGATTTCCATTCAATGAATAGGATTTCTTTATGCGATTCCAGAATTTGTGGTAGATTAGCAGCTTTTCCTTCTTGTCTTTCTTGCTAAGAGAGAAAATTTGTTAATTTCTCATCTACTTGCTCTAGTTTTAGTCTCACATCAACTGATTTGTCAATCATAGATGATGATATTTCACATAGAGGAAGAACGAGTGAGATATTATGACACAATAGGCTCAACTATTTAGACAATGCCATGTTGATTTGTAAAGCCTCCGATCTGAACCCTCCCACTTGGGGATATTCTTTGAATCTTTCTATCTAGAGTGATAGTTGAGCGATCTGTTCTTCCTTTTATTTCTTTAATTGTTCATTAAATGATTGCAATTTGCTCAGTGCTTGGGATAATTCTTGTTGCTTATGGATTGCATGTTGATCAATCCTTTGTTTTTCTTTGAGCAATTGCTCATTCAAATTATCATTTGACTACCTCTGGGTTACCAACTGTTGTTCCAATTGCTCTATCTTCTGCTACTTCTCTTGTACTTGTGTTTCCAGCAAAATAATTGCTTGGTCTTTTTCTTTGAGCAAGTTACTTAGCTCCGATGCTTTCTCCATTGTAGCCACTATGGATGCTTCAACATACTGAGAAAATTTGGTGAGATCTTCAGAAGGGTTAACTTCTTCTCTCTATACCACGTTTGTTATCTCCATTTGCGAAGTCAAAAGAGGAGATTGATCAACTTTCGTCTTTTTCCTGTCTTTTGACTACAGCCCTATGCTTAGGGGTGTAGAAGACATCTAGTGATGGTATTTCTTCTACATGTAAGACAATTTCATCGAAGGGATTTTCGGGGATTATTTCTACATCCTTTTGAGTCATGGGTGGGTCGCTACTTCCTTCAGTTGGAAGTGTATTGATTACTGATTTCTGACTAGTTGTTACCTCAGGTGTGCTGAATCCGTGTAGACTCTCAGTATTATTGATGATAGAGTAAAATTGTTGCCATTCTCTGATCAGTTTAGGATCAACATAAATGCTTGAAACAATAAGTTCACCACTTTTTCCTTGTCCCTACTCCTGTTCTCACAATTTTTGTTTTCGAGGATCTTCTCCACTATAGGAGTCTTGTCGGCAGCTTTTTGTTTGCTTTGGCTCTATGGCTGAACTGTAGGGGTTGTAACTAATAGGTCCAAGGGTAGAGTTTGCAACCTCTGGGCTTTGAGCCTATCGAATGTTTCTAACCCTTCTTCTTCATACCTAATCCTAGCCAATCCTTTAACCTGAAAAAATGTTTCGGCTGAAACAAATAAATCATCAAAGTCATCTGCTTCATGATTGAATTTAGCAAGTTTAGCTTGAGCAGTAACATTATGGGAAACCTTCCTTGGGTCATATTGCTTGTTCGGAATAGTGGCAAGATTCAACATCTGAATTTTCTCTGCCTCTTTCTCTGCATGCTTGTAGTCATGTAAGGTAAAAATGCCACATCATAGGGAAAATATAGGGCACATCTGTTTCTTGGAATCGCTAAGGGTTCTTGATGTCTCTTTGACTGTTATTTGATATGTCAATTCCCGTGCTAACAATTTATCAGGAACATATAGAGGGAGAACATGGGGTTTAGTGAAACTACCATAAAAGCTTCACATAGTTAAATTTCTCCTCTCCGAACCAGCTACCTACTATTATCAAGTCAACTGCTACTTCCTAGGATATACTGGGGGTAGGCTTATTGAAAATAGAATAATATACAGGTAAAACAAAACCATTGCAAATTCTGTACAGGTGATTTTTATAGTGTGCCTTCCACAACTGTCTGTGGTAAATTTGAATAGAATTCGAATGTTGGGAAGTCCACTTCCATCTGAGTATCAGGTATTCAGAATTAAAACAAATAATATCCAGAATATATGCACTATAGTAGAAAGGGGGAATGATCCGGGAAGTTGTATATGTTTTCCTTCTGTATTCTAATATCTCAGTGGCTAGCCTATCAAACAAAACATTTGCCCAATCCATAACATAACCATTAATTTCGGCTTCCATTAATGGGACCATTTCTATAGTAAATTTGGCAGAATCATGTTGTCCCCACAGTCTACACATCATAGCTCTAGCATAGCAATAAGGAGAAGCTAATGAGTTGACAAAATACTTACCTGATGACTTGTGCTTGTGTTTCTCTGGGAAATGCCTCCAGTGCTTGATTGTGCCTGTCTCCAAGTGGTTTTCCTTTGCAAATTCTTCCAGGAATGCCTTGTTATCTCGTTTCTCGGGCAGAGGTAGATGGTACATTTGCTTGAGATCTTCAAGCTTGAATGAGCCGAATATCTTTCCATCAACGGTGGAAAATGTTTTATCTGAAGTTGGGATTTTCTCAACAACCCATCTAACCACATCAGTATATGGCAAAATTTTGGCCCGCACTGCTATCCTGTGAAGGTATGAACAAGCCAATTCCTTTAGAGTTCCCTTTGACTTGTTGGTTGAATCGGCTGTGACTTCCTCGTCTAATTCTTCGGGTTCCTCTGCTTCTATCAAATTATAAATGCTTTCCCAGCTAGCATTTCCCAGACCGAGACATATTGTACATAATATTAATCCCTTCTTGCTCGGTCCTGGTTCTTTGGCCATGAGATTTGCTTTTTCTTTCTTAGATTTCTTCCCCATGTTCTCTGGATTCATGGGTTTGAAGAAAATCTACACAGACAATTTCAAAGCGTAACACAGAGATATTACCGATGAAAGCGAATATGGAAATGAACAGAATTATGGTGATTAACATACGATAAATCAAATGCAGTTAAGAATTACCACGAATAAAATCTTTTGAAGGATTTACTCTTAATTGTACAATTTAATAGTCGTCGAACCGCCAATCATGGTGAATAAGTACCATAAATACCCATCTCTTCGATCGTATAAATGATTATTTCAAGTGTGTCTTTGGATTTCCTTGATCAGCGATCGGCGATAAATCGCAAATCGCAATCGGGAGTTTCAAAGGGAGAGGCTTTAGCACTTGCAACGAATATCTCCAATTGCTGAAAAGTGATATTATAATGGAGCAGAGTATTATGCATTTAAATTGTTTTAGCGTATGTTTTTCTCTTGAGATGCGCGCCCAATTGATTGATCACAATCGGGGTTTGGCTTGCACTTTATCCCTTTCTCAACGAATATCCCCAAATGTTGATCGCAATTTCCTTTATCAAATCAGAGGATTTGATGGGCCTTTTACATATATTCCTTTGGGATATGATATCGCCGATTGCTGATTGTGATTTCCTTAATCAGATCGGAGGATTTTATGAGGCTTTGTTTGTGTGTGTCCCTTTGTCATTATGATATGCGATCTCCAATCACTTTATCACAATGTAAAATTATTTATAATATTTTTAAAGGAACACTTTGCTCTATTCGAAAGACTTTATAAAATGAATTATTTATGTCGGGCCTTTTGATAAAGATTTTTCTTGTAATGAGGTCAATACCAGCTTTATTTATTAACTCACAAATCTAACTAAGTTTATTTAAAAAGGGACCCATTTCTTATTGAAAGTTTTGAGTAAAATTTTATAGAAATGGGGGGTTGTTGTACAGCACAACAATTGACGATTCAATGGAAGAAACAATTATCTCTGAGAAAATAATATAATATTTTAACCTTCTTAATCTGAAAACCTTAGTGGACAGAGAAAATCTAATATAACTAGGTAATCATAAATTCTGAATATAATGAAAACTATTTTTGTTATCTCTTTCTCATCTCAAAATTAAATACATTCTAAGTTTAACTAAGCATTAATTGGTTGATAATGATAAAATGAGAGACTTTTCCAACTTAGCTTTTATAATGACTCCTTTGTCACGGGTAGAGCCACTGCTGCCAGCAAACATTCATAGTGTTGGCAGTGTTACCTTTTAACCATTTGATCATTCATTGTCCCATCTATTTCAAAGTATAATTTAAAAGAAAGAATCCAAAAGATATGTTTCCACACCTTTTGTATTGCATTTTCTTTTTTCCTTATTTCTTTATTTTGTAAGATAAAAAGCCATTGTCCTAGTTTGGTGGCCAGTTGTTGAAAATGTCATTCACTGGTTGTAATTTAACTGAACAAGCTGGCTCATGATGAGACCCCTTGTCTTATAATAATAAGCCATTACCCTGTTTTGGTATGTAGTGTTGGTAATGTCAGTTGAACTAGTCCCCTATGATTATGGTAAGCAAGCTCGTGATGAGATCTCTTATCTTTCATGTCAAATATATTTTAGATTTACACTCTGAAAAGCCATAAACTTTGATGGATGGGATGTATAATTTTCTCCTTAAGAGAACATGGATGACAATTTTGAGAGTTGAAGATGCTAAGATTGGATTAGTCTTTGCTTTCTATTGATAACATTTTTTAGGCTTCTAAAACTTAGAATGATTTACAGTATTGTCAAGTTTTGAGAAGATTTCACAAAAATAAAAAGGGTCTTCAAAGTTTAATTATACCTAATTTCCTAGAACTTTTTTCCTTCTTCTTCAAGGCTTCCATCTATCAAAAGTAAATATTAAATCTATTTTCTTTTAAGTAACCTTTTCAAAATAGTAAAGGCCAATAGAAGACTATTGACAACCTTATTTTATAAGAAAGAAAATAAACTAATTATTTACACCAATATAGCTGAAAATTGAATATTTACAAAGTGAGAAGGGGTTACCTTCTTAACTGAAGAATTTTTCAGAATAAGCCCATTGACAGGAAGATAATCTCTCTTTCCTGATATATCTTGCAATATGAATGTTGATGGGCCTATCTTCTAGCTGATTTGAAATGGTCAGAGCCATATTTTCTGAAATTTAGTGTGTTTTCCTTTATCCTCATGAGCTTTGTCCCATTTCAAAACAAGATCACCAACTTGTAAATGTTTTGAGTCGGTTGAAGTTATATCAAAATAAGACTTAATAACTTGTTGATTCTTTGCATGTGTAATTCGGGCTTTCTCCCTTTCTTCCTCTAGTTCAGGATCTGATTATGTCTCAATTGAATAGAAGATGAGGGATTTTCTTCAAATAACTGCACTAAGGCTAGTGATGGAAGTACTTAGTTTGTTGGTATGACAACCTCCTTTCCAAACACTAGATTAAATGGAGAAGTTCCTATTGAGGCCTTCTTTGTTATACAGTCTGCCCATAATGCAAATATCAAAGACTTATGCCAATTCTTATTGTTCTAATCAATAGTCCTCTTAATGATTTTGATAAGATTTTTATTGGTGGATTCTGCTAAACCATTACCCTGGGGGTAGTAGTTTGCAGAATATTTCAATTTGAATCCTCTTTTGATAGCAAAATAAAGTATGGAATTACGGCCGAAATAAGATGCATTATAAAAAATAAGAGCGTTCAGGACACCAAACCTGGTAATGATGAATTGATCTATGAATTCAATAATTGCCTCAGAGTTTGTTGTATTTAAAGGAATTTCTTTCACCCACTTAGTAAAGTAATCTATAGTTGTAAGGATATACCTATGCTGTTTGGATGAATGTGGAATAATTTCTCCTATGATATCCAATCCCCATTGTTCAAAGGGTTGTTCAATGTTGACTAGTTGCAAAGGAAAAGTTGGCTTCCTTTGTCTTGCACTAGTAGTTTGACATGTTCTGCATTTCCTTACATATTCATGAATGTCTTTAAATAAGGTGGGCCAATAATACCCAGCATGAATAATTTTGTGGGCTGTTGTATCAACTTCAAAATGTCCTCCTACCAGACCATCATGTAATTCCTGCAAGACCTTTTGCGATTTAGGTTTCTCTAGGCATCTTAACAAAATTGAATCATAATTCCGTCTAAACAACACATCATCAACAATCATGAAATTTTTTGCTTTTAGTATTATGGCACGTTTATTTTTATAGGAAATATTAGAAGGAGCATATCCGTTTTTTAAATAGAATATCAAATCTGCATATTGGGATTTAGGATTAATGGTACTTATCTCATTGATTTCTTCAATATGGTTTGTACCTTCATGTCCCTGAATATTAGAAGCTCCTACTAACAACCTTCAAAAACCTTGGCCTTTGACAATCTTTGCTGGTCTAATGTCCAAATCATACTCTTGTAATGTCGTGACTCAACTTGCCCTTTTTTCTCTCAATTCCCTTTGAACTAGTAACTGTCTTACTGCTGAAAAATGGACTATAACTTTGGTGTGAGATTTTAAGGGAAAGGGCCTAAAGTGTTTAATGGCTTTATATACAACAAAAGCTTGGTTTTCAACTTCGGAGTAATTAAGTTCAACACCTTGAAGATTTGAACTATAAAATGAAATTGGTGCTTCCAAGTTTTGATCGTTGATTTGTGTTAGCACTGCTGCATAAGATGAATAAGATGTAAGAGTATATAAAATGAAATGATTTGAGAAATCAGGGGTGTTTAATGTGGGATAATTTATGATTGCTTGCTTGATTGAATTAAAAGCCTCCCTTTCTATATGCCCCCATTTTAACACTGAGTTTTTCTTGATCATGGTTTGTAATGGTAAAACACTCTGTGAAAATTCTGGAACAAATCTTTTTACAAAATTAATTTGACCTAAAAATGATTGCATTGTTTTTTCATTATGTGGAAATGGGATATCAGAAATCTCTTTGATTCTATCTGGGTCAATATAAATACCATCTTTTGAAACAATGAATCCCAAGAGTTTACCTTGGTCAAGAGCAAAAAAGGACTTCTTAGGATACAGTGAAATGCCATACCTTTTGTAGCTTTCAAAGATTTGCTTAAAATCATGTAAATTTGATCTTTTCTTAGAGAAGACAATAATATCATCCAAATAGACAACTACTGATTTATTGATTAGACCTTTGAATGCTATGTCCATCGCTCTTTGGAATGTAGCTCCAACATTAATTAATCTGAAAGGCATTTTTTGATAGGCATAAGTTCCCCACTTAATTCTGAAAGTAGTCTGAAGTCTGTCATCGGGGTGCACCAAAATTTGGTTATACGTTGAAAAACCATCTAAGAAAGAAATTAATTCAGAACTAGCTACTGAATGGATATTTTGCTCCATCGTTGGTAAAGGGAAGTTATCCTTTTGACTTGCTTTATTAAAATTTCTGAAATCAATACAAATTCTAATGTCACCATTTTTCTTTCTCACTGGCACCATGTTGGACACCCAATTTGAATGTCTAATAGGAAAAATTATCTTAGCTTTCAAGAGTTTGTTTAACGCGGCTTTTATTTGACTCTCAAGGTTAGGATGAATTTTTCTTAATTTCTACTGTACCGATTTTTCTTCAGATATCATTGGAATTGTATGTTGTATGATAGAAGTATCATATGTTTTCAAATCATCATATCTCCAAGCAATAACATTTTTATATCTATGCAATAATCCGATAAATGCAATTCTTTCTTCTGAAGTAAGTCCTAATCCCATATTGATGTTTTGTGGCTTGTCTTCTCTACCAAGGTTTATTAATTCAAATCTCGAAGTAGAAGTTTGAAGCTTTGAATTAGTAACCTGCTTAAACCTATCATTGATGTCATAAAGGTCTTCAAGTTTGACCACTGGTTTAGGTATTGAATTTTCTTCAAGTTTTTCTTTCATTTGAAGATCATGCTCACTTTCATCAATAATTTGATCATCATAGGACTTATTAGAAGTTAAGAAATTTAAAATGTCATCATCATGATTGAATACTCGCTAGTTAGTGACATTATCAAGAATCGATGGTTTGAAAATTAACTCTAATGAAAATCTATCAGGACTATAATCTTTAGATGGAAGGAGCTTAGAAGCAACATTAGCTAGTAAATCTGCTGCTGCATTATGAGACCTAGGAATGGGAGAAATATTAAATGCTAGAAAATGAGATAGGTCTTGTACCAAGGATTGATAATGTTTAGGTGACTAGAAAGGCAATGTATAGTATTTCTGACTTGTTTTATAACAATTTCGGAGTCACCAAACACTTTCAAATATTGTACCTTAAGACCAATTGCTTTATAAAGTCCTTGAATCAAGGCTTCATATTCAGCAGTGTTATTTGTGCACTCAAATTCTAATATACATGAAAGCATGGTATTTTCTCCCTCAGGACTAACTAGAATACATCCTACTCCTGCACCTTCATTAGATTTAGACCCATCAAAATATAATGACCAAAATAAAGGTTAATCTATAGTTTTATTTACAATTTTCTCAGAAACTTTAACACACCTTGATGTATCTCTTTGGGAAAAAATTTCAATTTGAGATGTGAAACTATTAACTGAGAAAGGTTATGATTGAGCAGTAAAATTACCAAAGACTGATTCGGATGAGTAGTTACGAAGAATGTTATTGTTGAATGCTATTGGTTGGTTTTCTTGTTCAAAGTTAGTTACAGTATGAGTCATATGTTTCTCCCGATCAATATTAATCTGATTTGCCTTTCCTTTATAGGGAAGCCACATGTGAGACCAATCGGTGGAAATGTATCCATGAAGTTTCTCAGACCAATCTCTACTTAAAATCAAACCATAGAACTCAGGAATATCAACAATTAATATGTCAATTCTTTGAATCACTCTTGGATCAGCTGATATCCTAATGGTAATTGAGTTGATTTCTCCTAATACTTGGACCTTAGTTCTATCCAACTGGACAATATGTACTGCAAACTTTTGGGGCTCAATATTCAGTTTAGAACAAACCGAGGCAGGCATTATATTCAATGAAGCCCCTGAGTCTATCAAGCAATTGTTCAAATTTATATTATAAATCTCGTAGGTCAAGAGAAAATGAGGAGTATGGGAATTTGATCTACCTCCGATTATAACAGCATCAATAACTTCTACTCTATCGGGTGGTAATTTACTTGTATCATTAGCAGCTTTGGACATTACAACATTTGGAAGCGGAGAAGAAGGTATTGCATCTAATTCTTTGAGCAGCAATTTTTGTTGATGTTTGAGTTTACTAAGCTCAAACATAGTGATATTTGCTTTTGTTTTCTTCATGTCTTTAATGACGTTGTAATCCATAAAGTCTGCAACTACTAATGTTTTAGATGCTGAAGGTGGATTGGAAGCTAATGGTTGATTTTGAGTAGGTGTCACTGTAGACTTCTTTGTGGGAACCTTTTCTTTAGTAGTAGTACCCATGTTCATTTTCTTCTAAGTTGCTTGAATAGGTTCTAGAGTGCCTTTACTCCTGGTACTTACTGAGAAATATTCTTGTTCATTTTCAGTATCAGAATTGGGCAAAATGAAGTCCCACATGCCATGACATTCTAAAGCTACCCCTTCTTCAGTTTCTTTAGATGATAAGACTGTATCTTCTTCTTCATCATCATCGGGATCTGACTCTGAGTTGGATATAGCATTAGGGAGTTTTAATTCTGGTTTCTTAAAGTTTCTAAATGGATTTTTAGTTGAAGTCTCAACTACTTGTTTCTTGATTTCTATCATCTTATTTGACATAGTTTTTAGAACTTTTTGGAGATCTTCCATATCGTATGGATCTTTAGCCATTTTCTTCTTTGAGTCATCTTTGAAGGAGACTTTTTTAGATTTTCTATCTTCAAGAGTAGCTTTCTTTTCTAAGGTGATGATAAACTTTTCCACAACAAGTGCCTCTTTCATATTTTCTGCTAGAGTAGGTTTTGTAGCTCTATCTACAAAGATTGCTATGTTTGAAGGTAAAGCTGTTATATACCATTCACTTCTAACTTGTTCACTAGGTTTAGAGGTAGTAGGAATCTTATTTAAGAGTTTATTGAATCGTGAATTGAACTCTTTTATAGGCTCTCTAGATTCTGTTCTAAGATTTGAAATATCATTGATTAATGTTGCTACAGATCTGTCATCATCGTATTTAATTAAGAACTGTTCTTGAAAAATATTCCAGCTAGTACTGGATCCTGATGGTAAGGAGAAGTACCAAGACCCGGCTGATCCTTGTAGGGTATAAGGGAAAAGTTTGACAACCACGTCTTCTTTAGTAACTCCTTTTAAGTTGACTGACAACATAAAATTGTTTATGTGTTCGTCTGTCTATATGCCTACATCTGGATTGAATTTTGGCAACAATTTTTCAGGATGGATTGGCAATGGGTGCAAAGGTGCAGGCATGGTGACTGCACCAGGATTGTTCCATGGGTTCTGTGCAATTATCGAGCTACTAATGAATGATAGTGTGAATGAAGTTCCAGATGGTTGGGAAGGAGCAGATATTGAAGTTTGAGATGGTTACGAAATAGATGTTGAAGTTCCAGTACCTTGTTGAACGATAATCTGGAGTGGAGGAGTGGATGGTTGAATTTGCAATGGAGAAGATGAAATGGATGACGATGATGAGAAAGTTTCACTAACAGACCCTTCATTTGTCTTCCTTGCCCTTTTCCTTTTAGGCAGAGGTAACTCAGTAGGTTCAATACCAAGCTTTTCACTCTAAAGTCTAGTGAGGGGGTGGGAAGGAACAAATTGCGAAGTCACACTGCCTTCAGATAACTCATATTTCTATGGTGATATTGAGAATCCTTGAAGTTTGTGGGTTAGAGATTGTACTTCAGGAGATTCTAAAGTCGATTTATTTGAGATGTTTTGGGGTTGAGCAGTGGTTGTTGTCTCCTCAACTTCTCACTTGAAAACTGGAGTTTCACCATGCGAGGGAGAAGTCGG